>VXBT01012594.1:525038-556277 GCA_013400235.1 Oriolus oriolus
GGGGGGGGGGAAACACTCTATAACTATTGCAAAATCCTTAATAAACAATTAACAAATCACTGAGAAATGCAGGCTTTTTTTTTTTTCTTTCAAAAGTTAGCTGTAAAATAAGAAAGACAAAAAAAAAATCAAAACAACAAAAAAACACCAAACAAAAACAGAAGGCAGACTTACTGGTTATCATTGCTCCAGTTATAGAACCCAGAAATCCAATGCTGACCACGATGACAGAGATCAGCCTCCCCTGCCTATGCCTCTGCAGCATCACAAACATTAATACTCCCACAGCACCATGAACAAAGAGAGACGAGAAGAGAGCCCAGAGGAAAACCCAGTACCACATCTCTGAAAGAAAGCAGTCAAAAAAGGGTTAATATTTTTTAGACAAGAACTTTATAAGTAAGAAACTTTAAAACATTGCAAACAATCAACAGTAAGAGAAAAGCAATACTGATTTCCATCTTTAAAGTGATAAATGTGACACCATCAGCACATGCTCAAGACTCTTTCCTCATTTCAGCAGTCTGTCATAAGGGATTAGCTGTATTATGTTAAAAATCATAAAAAGGATTCTGTCAAAAATCTTAATTCAGATGTATTTTTACAAGTAGCCATAATTCCTTTAATGGTTTCTTTAAATAGTGTTGATTGCAATTTCTTAGTAGGAATTGTAACTGCTTCTGTGGAATGAAATATTCTCTGACACAATGGCTGAAGGAGGAAAAAGTCAAGAACTGTTTTGGGGTTTGTTTGGGTAGTGAGTTTTTGTTTTGGGGTGGGTGTGGATTTTTTGTTGTTTCCCAGCCCCCCACCCCACTCCCACCAACAAGAGACAGCATCAGGTAACATCAGATGGGAAAACTGAGATTAAAGACTTTAGTTTATCTACCCAGGAGTTGTAATAGAGTGTTCCATCAAATTAGCTTCAAAGGCACAAATAAAAACACTGTAATTTTAACAAGAAATTTTAACACATCTAACTCCTTGCTTCTAATTGCTTAACACAGAACTTCAGAGAGAGGTAGTGACTATTATTTAAATTACTAAAAAGAGCATCAGATCACGAGAAAGTGTGGAGCACAAACATTTCTTTAAAGAACGGCAGACATGATGAACACCTTCAAAGGAAAGAGCTGGAGCCATCAATGGAGCTGCACAATAACTCAAGAACCTTTATCACTTGGTGTCAACTTTCTAAAAACATTCTATAAATCAACAGGGTGACTAAATAAAAGAAAAAAAAACCTATTTAAGTCAACTACAGTAGGTATATATCATTACAGAATTTAGCAAATTAGGGTACATATTCCATAATCCCATGACACTGTCATTAATTCCGTTTTTGCTGCAGTTCCCCCTCAAAAATAGAACAAAACAAAAAACCCAGCTTCCTTACAAAAGCGAGATACTTATTGCTTTTGAGGCCAGCCTGTATTAACGCAGCTTGACTCACATCAACTATTGGAGAAAAAAATACAACCCAATTAGATAACTTTAAAAATACCGAGCAGCACAAAACATCCTGTGAAAAGATGCGGAGAAAAAATGTTGCTACACAATAACCACAGCCCTGGGAGTCCACTGTCAGTAGGAAACGTATATAGATAGCACAGATACAGAGTTTAGGCCTTTTATTTAGCAGTACTTTGGGAGGAGCTCAACCCTTCCCCACTCACACAGGCATAAATGGCAACACTATGCCTGCCCAAGGACACACAACTCCTCTAAACCACGGTAGCCAAAAGGCTCCTTAAAGACAGCAGCAAGGCAAGTGGGTGGCAAATCTACATTCAATTAATACTTCAGCTGTTGTTCAAGGTGTAACTTTTCCTTCTGAGTGCCTGGATACATGCACACACATCTCGAGGGTGGCTCGGAGCAGCTCTCCTCAGGTCCTCCGTCCCTTCACCCCTGGCACCAAGATGGGTCTCAAGAATCTTGGCAAAAAGATAACGACCATGGTACTGTTCCACTAAATGAATGTCTCATCATTCTCAGAAGCTACTGTGACTGAACAGTGGCAGGGGCGTCAAGCAGTCACTCCACAAACCCCCTCACTAAAATTAAGAAAGACTGACTGACTGGTGATCTAATCTGCTGTGCTCATGGACAGTGTGGGAGGGGAACCTCTCCTGCTGTCGTAACAGGCCTTGTCCACTACTAGCACAGCTTGGGTGTTTCCACTGTTATATTCAAGTGGAAGCACATAAACAAGAGGATTAACCAAAGATCTACCAATATAGAACCCGGCAGCCCTGCCAGACCTACAGTTTGACAACAGGGAAATAAACCTCAGGACCAAAGCAATCTGGATCAAGAAAGTCTGTGGGAATCTGACACTGTCATACACTGTAATTTCTACAGGATTTGTCAGGCATCACCTATTAGGAAATTGTCAACCATTATCAGGTAAAAAAGACAAATGACTTCCAGTCTTAGGAAAACTCACTAGGATGACTGTATTTTTAGAAGAAAATGAAAGCTTATGGGAAGGCTAACTACTCCCCTGTAACTAAGAAACCAAAAATATTTACAAACTCTTACACAACAAAATAGCTCCACAGTGAGCAACTATCTTCGGTCTTATTTACGTTCCAAATAAGGCTCAAGGAAAATTAGCATCACCCCTCACTTTATATTTAGGGCAGGAGGCTTGAGAAGAGAACCAGCACCAAAATGTCCTGTTGGCTAAAGAAATATAAACTTCAGTTCTTTGCTGCTCACTTTCTCCTCCTTCTCTTTAAAAGTAGTAGGCATACTGAAAAGGAAATCAGAGAACATCCAGAAATATTCCTTGTTTGACACAAAAGCAGCTGGAGTTTTGTTAAACTATGACCTGCCTTCCTTTGAACATCACCTAGGTCTTGGGAGCTGAAACAGGACAGATCACTTCCAAGTACCTTCCCTAGAAAAGGCCGGAAGTTATCCTTTCTTATCCTCCTTTATTTACTCTTTTTATGCCTTCTAGTTCAACACACTCATTTATTTACTTCTGCTCATAGGTTGAGTGATGAAGCCAACCAAGTTGTTTAACAGGGATGAACAAGGCAAGGAGAGAGAGCCAACTTTTCAAGCAAATTAGAGGAGATCTTAAGCTCCACTCAGCTAGAGGACAATGTAGACATCCTTATCCTGATATGGTGAGGGCAGAGAATTATACAATAAATTCAGTATCTAACCCCTGAATCATGAAGAGAGATGACTCTCAAAAAAAGTATGTTAGAGTGACACTGAAAGACACAAAGAATGGGTTGGGAATAACATCGAGAGGTGCCACTATAAAAGAGAATGTGGACATCTGAATACAAATGGTCAAGACTTCACTTGCTCTAAAATGACTGAGTAGCTTGATTGCTGAATTGACATGCAATATCTCTAAGGAAGAGGAAGTGAGACTGAAGTGTCTCAACTATTTATGTCCTAAACACTGACTGATAAGCAGCATAAACTTATGTGCACAACCATCTTTGCTACCCTGACAAGAAAAAGCACAGTCCAACTTCAGTCCTTGTGCAGCTATACTAATCAGCTGGCTCTTGACAACACGAGCTGCACAGAGAGAGTACTTTGCTGCTAGGGAGGTAATGATCTATCTATATCTGTCAGAGAGCTTCTAACACTCACCTAGCCTCAGTTTATTTAGTCATGCCCTTAAAGAGCCTAAAGAGACATGAATAGTACAAAATTAAAAAAAAAAAACAAAACCACACTTGCAACTTCCTTTGCTTGACCCTGAGAAAATTTCAGAGCTTCCTTTCAGTGTACCCAAATTACTTAAAGTCACCAAAACACAACATACGTGTATCAAAACTCCACAGCTCCTAGAGAAATACAGGAACTAGGGAAGGCCCAGTACTTACCAGTTTACAAGCACAGTGACGTTCAATATACTGCAGAGATGTTACGGCTTTTCTAGTAAGAACAACTGAGCTTTTCTAATAAGAACAACTAAGAACAAATGAGATACATTCTTCATGTCTATTTAAAATTCTTAGTGTTTAAACTGAAAAGAAGATTTAAGGTAGTGTTTGTGTTCCTTTCCACTGGTTTGCCTAAGGTGGGGATTTTTTTCCAACCAGAAAAGCTGCAAGGCTCAAATACCTTGTAATTAATGCATAATCACACCAGTTTTAGAGTACTTCTTTGTTAATTTTGATATTTATACATATGAGATAGATATCATGCATACATGATGCTTATGTAATACAGATACATTATACATATATTAGTGTAGGCAGACACAACCTTAAAGATTAGAAAAAGAGCTCTTAAAGTATTTTACTGTTTAGAATAACATTCATATCACTTCCATCTTATCGACACTTGAAGCACTCCATCAACAGCTTCATCTTACACAAAGTAGATAAACTATAACATTTTCAAATATAATCTATATGTATATGAATATGCTGTCCTACTGCCACTCAGCTTCAGTAAACATGGAGTATCTCCTTAGTCCTTCATCTTCAACCCTTTTCCTCTAGTTCTTAGCTTGTTTTGCCAGATGAATAACAATTGCCCACAACATGTCATAAATCAAAAGGGATTACTCCAAAACAAAGTATCTCTCTCTCCAGTCTAAGTTCAGTACCCAGGCTACTACTATTAGGTACAGAGGTAAGTCAAGCAATAAGCACCTGTACTAGGAATACAAAAATACAAATTAAGGTCAACAAGGTAGCACATGTCAAATTTTGAATTAGAAAAAACAGTACTGTTACATTCCTGTAGCTTATAAACTCAAAGCACCCAGATGAAGTGACAGCATACAATACCCGCAAATGTAACTCAGCTCTTTACATGATATATTTTTTTCTTCAGCACCAGGTCCTGTCCTTAATTACTGTATTAACTGATACTTTCAAACTTAACAACAATACAGTCCAACTGTTGTTTGGAGATGCTAGCATTTTTGCTGCATTAAGTGGGAAAAAAGCACCTTGCTGAGGAGCACTTAAATCTTAAATTACAGACTAGTCCTACCAAGTAACGGGATAGGGGGTAAAGACAATCCAGACAACCAGGGACAAATGAGCACTGGATGGAGCTTAGGAGCTTCTATTAGTAGAAATATTGCCAAGTCCTTTATTGTGAAAGCAGCCTTTAAACAATTTTTATTTTACTGGATACTAATAGTGGGATTTTTTTTCTCCTTTTTCAGTTCAAATTCAGCTACTATCTGACTAGTTCTAGTAAACACTGATCTACCACTAACTAAAACACAACCAGTTCATACAAAGGAGGTGTTCTTGGGATTTACTGGAGGATGTAACAAAGAGTGAGGTAAAAGCCACCCCACCTCTCCTATGATTATTAAAGCCTTACTTCCACCTTCCAAGAGAGGTCAGGAGGGTAGGAAGCAAGCACATCATGGTGATGGGCCTATGTTCAGCTAAAAGGAACAATGCTTGCAGCTTTAGCTGTTACAGGGTGTGATGTGCATGCAGCAGCATTGAACTTGTCTGTGATCTCCTAGGTATTCGAGGCCACGTACCAAAGACAGGATTTCCTTTTTTCATGTTGAACCTGATTCACGTATACGGTGTAAAAACAATCTTTCAGTTTCTCATTGACAGGAAAAAAAACCCACCAAAACTAAGCTATTAGGGTATGAAGCTTAGGCTGGAGCTCACATCAGGACCCTGCTGAAAGTTTCAGAAAATTAATATATTTTTAAGAAGGACGCTGATAAAATTTTGCAACTTGTTTGTGCAAACATAATTAATATGGTTTATCTAAAGGAGATAAATCTTCACTTGTGCAACTTAAAAGTCCAGTCCAGACCACAACTTTAAGTCCAAAAGTAAACACAAGGCAGTCTTGAATATTCATGGAACATGGCATATTAGTGATTTTCTTTTCCTAGTATTCTGGAAAAGTTTCTCCTTATACCTAACAGAGGTGCCAAAGAGAATGGATTAAGTAGTCAAAGAAGATAAACTCATTCACAAACCTATTTCCTTAGCAGGGAAAACAACAGAACTTCTGGTTTTGAACAAAGTTTACTTTGAGAAGTAGTAAGGAAGGGTTTATGTAACTAGTTCAGCTTTTTGTTAATATCAGTGATTACACCAATATATATTTTATCCTGTGGAAAAGAGTTTTAAGTCCAGTGCAAATTTTGGACTGCTGACAGTCCATAAGAACATTCAGCTCAACAGGTTTTGGCTGTAAGAGCAGCCTGCATTTAAGCACCAATTTAGAAACTGCAACTACAACTGATGGTGACATTCTCCAACAACACTATGACGGATAAAAAATTATTTTTCATATATTTTAAATTAAAAAGAAAAACCATTCCACATTAAAAACACCTTATGCAACCCCTCGTCCTATTGCAAAAGCACCGAGAAATGAGCTAATTTTTACTCTCAGTGCTGAATTTCATAGAAACGCCTATGTTGCATAATGGCCCAATAAGAAAAACTTTATAGAGGACGTCTGGCACAAAACAAAGTGAAATCCATTGTGAACTTTCTCATTTAAGAGTACAAGTTTTTAAAGCAGGTATGCTAAAGTAACTACTCAAGAAGTGAGCTGTATTTAGTGTGTCACCACACTTAATCCCTGGAAACTTCAGTCATCAGACACACACTACAAAGTTCACAGATCAGACAAATATGAAAAGGTTAATCTTTTTTATCACACTAAGATGTGTCCTGAAAGTTAAAAGAACCAGAAAGATGATCACTTTTTGTTTGCTACACCTTCAACTTCAGCTACACTTCTATTTTCATCACACTTCTATTTTCATCACACTTCTTCCACCTTTAATAGATTAAAAAAGAAAAAAGAATGTCTATTAATCATTACTATAGAGTGCCAAAAGATGACATAATACTCTTCCATAAATATTAGAATATTTTCTTAAATGTTTAAAATCTACACCCTTTACTCAACATGTTCCACTAATCTGTTACCACCTAATATACCCCTACACCGAGCAGAAAGAATTTACTCAGTTACATCTCTGCTATTGACACCCAGTTCCTGCTTATTCAGAGATGGAAGCTTATGCTTTTCTTCACACATGGACAGAATAAGAGAAGATAACCCTCTCCACTGTATGCCTTGGGTCTCACAGTAGTCCACACCCATTTTTCAGCCTGAGACAGAGCAGAAAAAAGCCAGTTCTTGCCAAAAGCCAGCCAAAGCTCCCCTCTCCTAACAGAGGGTGAGGACCTGGCTCTACTTTGGTTCACAGAATCTTTCCGCAACAGCTCAGTCTTTAAGAATCCCAGATGCGTTAAGATTACAACTATTCCTCAGAAAACATCTGTCACCTCATTCACTCCCACAGCTCTCACTGTCCACAGGTACACTTAGGGGCAGCGGGGGAAGTCCCTGATTCTCCACATCCAATTTTATGGTTTTCGAGTTGTTTTTTTTATAGCTCTGTCAAATGCCAATGAGCATATAACCACAAGGGAAAAAAAAAAATCCAAACCCAACCAACCACCCCCACAAACATACTCCAGCCTTCCATGCATGTTTATACACTCACACACACTTTCTACAACCCTTTACTCATGCACAGGTACCCATCACTTCCCTCGCATGCACACACACCCTATACCATTAGCCTTCTTTTATTATATATGGGCATAGAGAAAGTGAGCGAGCACATCCCACACGCTCATGTCCTTCGCAGGGGCAGGCATCCCAGACACCGGGCACACACCCCAGTCCAACCAGCACCTCACACAGACCCCTCCCGATTCCTTGGACCCCACAGCAGGCGCACACACACACCATATACCTGCTGACAGAACACGCATGTAGGCACCCGGCGAGACTCCGGAACACAACCCCCAGCCCACCGCAGGCGCAGCACGCAGGGAGACCACCCCCAGCCCCACGCCCTCCATTGTGCTCCAGCCACGGAGCGCCCGCACGCCCGCCCCGCGGAGCGCGCCCTCGCACCCGCACGGCCCCGCACGGCCCCGTTACCCGTGAGGCTGCGGAGGACGGTGCCGTGAGCCCACAGGCTCAGCACTTGCTGCACTGACAGGTTGATCATGGAGTTGTCCCCCGCTTCCACCTTCATGGTGCCGCCGCCGGGCGGGGTCCGGCCGGACCGCGGGGCGGGAGGGAGACGGCGGCGGCGAGGAGCGAGAGGGCGGGGAGGCGGCGAAGGGAGCTCCGCGCCGCGGTGGAGACATCGAGGACGGAGTGGGGGAGGCGGCGGCCGGGGGGGAGCCGGGCGATCTTGGGGGAGGAGGGGAGTCGGCCGCTGGCGCTTCCCCGCCGCTCAGGGGCAGGGCCGGGCGGCGGAGCCCATCATCATCATCATCATCATCTCCTCCATCAGCAGCGGCCGCCGCCGCCTCGCCGGCGGCATCGTCACCCCGGTCACCGGCATCACCTGGAGCGAGGGCGGGGCGGCCGCGGGCCGTCCCTCAGGCGGGCGGCTCCATGCGGGAGCAGCGGCGGCAGCGGGAAGGCTCCCGGCGCCAGACGCCAGCGGCTGCCGGAGGGGAGGGAGCAGCGGGAACGGGAGCGGGGCAGCGGCAGCGGCAGCGGCAGCGGAGGGAACGGGAGGGCAGCCCCGCGCAGGCGCGGCGGGAGGAGCTGGGGGGGCGCGGGCTCCTCCCACCAAACGGAGAACCAGAATTCGGAATCACAATTTGACGGAAAGAGAGCGGGAAAGACTGGGCATGTCGTGGACCCTCAAAGAAACTTGCGTTAGCAAGAAGTGTGTTAAATAAAATCTATATACACGTATGTATAGATTTAAAGGGGAAAATAAAGTGATAACACTCCATGGTATTAAAGCTGGTATTGATGCTGCTGTGTGCGTTTAAACATCGGAGAAGAGCAAAATGCAGTGAGAGCAATGTTTTCACCTCGCTGCTCACGGCGTTAGCACACTGAGCTCCTGAGAGCGCGGGCGGGCTCACCCCCGCGGCTGCCTCGGCCGGGTCTGGGGACACAGCCCCGGACGGACAGGACGGGACGGGGCGAAAGAAGCGGTGCGCGCAGGGCGGATGCTGCTCGGCAGTGCCGGCGCTGCAGGTGCTCAGGTGACAGCACGGGTCGCAGCGGAGTAGCTGTCATCCCGAGCTGTCATCACGAGCTGTCATCCCGAGGCAACGTCCAGGCAACGCTGCGTGACGTCCCTGCCTGTCCCTTTGAACCTCGTAGCTCCACCGCCAGTGTGGCTGCAGATTAAAGCCACCGAAAGTTGGAAAACGTCAGAAATCATGAGCGAATCTTTATGTAAATAAAGGAACAGAGGCTTTAA
Source organism: Oriolus oriolus (assembly GCA_013400235.1). Classification (NCBI taxonomy): domain Eukaryota; kingdom Metazoa; phylum Chordata; class Aves; order Passeriformes; family Corvidae; genus Oriolus; species Oriolus oriolus. The sequence continues at coordinate 534,283 of VXBT01012594.1, forward strand.
GCTGGACGTGGCTTCTTTCAAAGCACGGGTGCTTACCAATGTAAAAGCCAGCAACCATCCCCCGTCCGTTCTTAAATATGCATCCCTAGGCCACTTTTAGTGCACACACTTCCTCGCTGGCATTTCTTCAGCAGTGCTTGCTATAGTACTTCGAAAACATCATTTTACGTCAGGATGCTTTGATGGAAAGGGTTGAAGAGGTGAAGCAACTCATAACAAAATTTGCAATTTATAGACGAAGAGCCATAACAGATAAATCAACTAATATCCTGCTTGATGCCAATGACCCGATTTTTTGCAGAGAGATTTTTGCAGGATGTCTGGTTCAGAGGAGCGCTGCCAAAGCCTTTTGCAGCTGACAATGCTTGGCGTTTCTGCAAGTAGGTATCAAGCCAGGCAATGAAAAACTCAGAGGGAACAGGTCCCTAGGGGGCTCTGGGTTTGACTGATTAAGCATGGGATCACTGATGGAGAAAGAACTCAGCTGCTGGGCCAGGTCCCTGCTCCGTGATCAAGGGAAGGTCCTCTCTCTCTCCCTTCTTGTAATCCCACCACTTTACAGCTGAATATAAATTCATATAATTTATTCAGGCCCTACAGAAAACAATTCCATTCATTATACAGTAGTGATTCATTTTTAGGGCAGAATTATTCCATGCTTGGAGTAGGGCTCAGTGAGAAAATAGCATATAATTTTAAGTTTGAATGTGAAACATACAATGAATTGTTTAGGAACAGTTTTTCTGGTTTATTCTTTTTAACTTCTGCATGCCAAACTTTGAGAAAACAAAGATTTTTAAATGTCCTTAAAAAAATCCCCACCCCTAAATTTGTTTTTATTGTAGACCAATGTCCCAAGAACAAGTATACTCAGCAGGACACTGTGGTGTAACCAAACTTACAGTAAAAAGACTAATTTTGGTGACCATTTTATCTTATAAATCTCCTATGATGACCTACTGACAGACGTCAGCAAGACCATCTGATAGGCCAGAGGCATGCATGGAAACCTGCATGTACCTGTAAACAATGCTGCATTGGTGCCCGGTGACTTTTCAACCTGCACACTCATAATTTTTTGTGTTCCTTACAAGGAAAAATGTGTTTTGAATCACTTGTGTCCAGAACCTGCTAAAACAGCTTCCACAAGGTTTTATACTAGAAGTACAGGAAACACATTCACGTAGAGGTTGGGTGAGTATCTCTGTAGTCTGCAGATTATTGTAATATTTGCTGGGGAGCCTCCTTCGAGGTTGTGCAGATGCTCTCTCCTTAGAGACAGATTTGGAAACCTGTTGGCCTCCCCCAGGGAGGGCTGATCATTCTGCAGCAGCACAGGGACAGCGGGAACACAGAGCTGTTCCTCTAAGTCCTAGGAGAACAAACCAGCTTTCTTCTCAAGAGAGATCCACTAGAACCAAGGTCCAGCTTCCACTGAAACTTCATCTAAGAGGCTATAAATTGTTGTCAAACCTCAGGCATGCAACATCTGAATTAACCGAACATTTTCTATCAAACACCTCCAACACACTTGGACAGCGTACAATTGACAAAGGGACTCATCTTAAAAGGGGACATAATTCATATAATTTATTCAAGTTAATCCTCAATCCATCATCCAGCGGGTGAGCTGGATACAAGTATTTTAAGTATTGACTTAAAAGCAAAAAAAAAAGAAAAAGGGTGGTACATGGCAGTGACATTTCCCAGTAGCACAACAGTGGGAGGAGGTCATTTTGGAGGAGCAGAGTGCCTTGAATGAAGCAGCAGAAACAACCCAAATTCGCTCTCCCAAACTGTAGCTCCATAGGAGCAGGGAATTGCAGCCAACTCTGTCCTCAGCAAGACCTCTCACATGGGAGGTGTTGCCACACAAGTCCTGAGCGTATTAGCTCCCTGCAGGGATTATTATGAGCTCTGTAGGCAGCAATGTATGGAGCAACAGCTATGATGGCAAAGGGTTCCCAGCAGGGCTTAGGTTGCTGCTGAAACTGTGACTCAGGGGAAGAATAAACCACAGGTCCTTGTGCAAGGTGAGGGTTGAAAAGATCTCAGGGAGGAGAAATCAGAGTGGGCAGCACTGTCCTGATAAGTAAAACAGGAAAATAAGAAAGAAGAAGAAGGAAAAAAAGCCAGGAACATAATCTCAGAATTTCATCAGATAAGGTAACTACTTAGTTACTACTACTACTACTTAGTTATGAATGGTTAAAAAAAGAGAAGCAGTCCTTTTGCAAGGGCCTGGTAAGACCACTACCATCACTGTGGTACCTTCAGGGTGGGGAGGACAGGCACAGCAGAGAATGTGGGGATGGATCACGGAAGGTGACTGTGTCAGAGAGGGCTTGGAGGGCTTGCCAGCAGGGTGGCAGAGGGAGGGCTGGCAGGCTAGACCAGCTCCGATAACTCTCTGCAGAGCAGGGATCAGGAGAAGGCTTGGAACAGCAGGGAAAACAATGGGGGAGGGGAGGCAACCCGACAAAGAAACATTCACAATTTGTGTACAAACCCCAGGTTTCCACTCCTGTGTGGTATTTCAGAGGCTGGGACACAACTCACATGGTTTGCCTGACTGCTGGCCCTGAGCCACCACAAACGCCTGAGAGACTCCAGGCCTCCTTTGCACATCCCAAACTGCCAGTGGAAGGGTCCGTGGGGAACACCTGAAAACTTACACACGGACTGATCTTCATCCCAGATGAGCTCATTTTCCTTCCAGCATCACTCCTGTTCCCCTGTTCTCTCACAGCAGCTGGGAGGTTTGGAAACTTCCCTGTGCTGTGTGTATGCAAAGCACTGCAAGGAGCCAGATGTAAACTCCAACTTCAGCTGAAGGAAATTAGTTTTACAGGTGGAAAAATAGGGTCAGCTTAGTTTCTCTGCCCTGTGAAGGATCAGAATACATCTACATAAGCTGCTATTAACTTCTGGTATTGTTTTCAGAAGCTGAAGAAATAATGATAAATTTCATTGGAGAGCCCTCGGCTGAATAATTTTCCACTTGGAAAGGTACCGCTGTTCAAAATGAACTGATTTCTTAAGTCACATCTTTTTAGAGAAACAGACAAGACTGAACATGTTCTATCGCCATGTTCTGAAACAAATATTAAACTTTTGCATAAGGAATCCAGTTTTCTGTCATAGAAAAAAGTCAAAATCCAGATAGCGACACCTTTTGGTCCGCTTGAAGAACAGAATTCCCACTCAAGATTTTCCAACCAGCACTGGTCACATAGCTTGACTGGCACTGCAGTTAAAGATCTGTTTTAACTGAATGGATAACCCCAGCACTGCTCATATATGCAGACATTTTTTCCCCTGTTTCAAAGGATTTTTTTCGGCCTTTGACCTGAGTCACCGACAGGACATTACAAATGCAGACAGTAAATGAGTACCTCTGACGTCAGCAATAGATTTCTTCACACCTGCCCCTTTTCTGGACCACCAATTTATGCACAGCAGTTACTACTCAATCAGAAGAATTGGCAGTCACAGCTAGTTGTGGTTTGAGAGGTGGGTCATTCAGAGATCCCTGGCCTCACAATCTCAGCTCTTAAAAGGCTGAAACACGATCTCAGCCCCTAACCTCGATGACGGATGAAGATGCCTGGACAGCGACGTAGGAGAGGAAGGAAGTAAGGTGATACCACGGGCTAAATATCGCAGCTCTCCCCAGCATGAAAGCAGCCTCACAGGTTGATCCAAACCATCAAAAAACCACTCGGAGCCGGCTTCCAGGGCGGCAGAGGGAGGCAGAGGTGCACGGGAGAGTTTCCCCACGCACCGGTAGATGGAGCGCTGCGGTACCAAGACTGCTCCGCACAGCCGGCTGCACCCTGCCGCCACGGGCACTGCCTCCGGAACGCTCCGGGGCTTTACTGGCGGTGCTGATGCAAGAAAATACCTGTGGATACTTAGAAACTGCAGTTAGAATTTAATCTTTTTTTTTTTTTAAATTAAAGCTTTGGGGTAAAAGAAAAGAGTCTGCTTAGCCTGTTTAGATAATATCCCTCTGTAGAAGTCATTGATTTTCAGCCAATAGTTTGCATGTATTAAAATGCCTGAAGGATTGGACCCACCATGAAATAGGAAGTTCCCACTGACTACTCTAAAAAGACTTGTCAAGTACTGTCGTAAACAAACTCTTACCTAAACTTGGATCTAATTATTTTTTTAGCATTTAAACCTGCACTCCTGAACAAAACCACCTCACATATTTGTTTCAAACAATACCATCATTCAGAAAAATAAAGTTTTCTCCTACTCTCTCTGCACACACTCACAGGCATGTGCACACACACACACGTGTGCATTCACACACAGGCAGCAGTTTTAAGTAAGGACTTCAGTTAATATCAACTAAGCTGTTACTTATAAAAGAATTTTATTACTCTTTGTGAACTCCTTTAATGGAATCCTTTCTCGTGACTAAGAATGTTATCAGGGTTCTTGTGAAATCTAAATAATCATTTGTGTTTCCCTTTTTAAGTTGACTCAAAGCAGGCAATTATCTGTTAAAACTGTCATTAGGAGACATTTGGAACAGTCTAGTAGGGACAAACATCTTTCAAGACATGGATGAAACTAGTTTCACTGTTCCCTCAGAAGTTAAACTATAAAGTAAAAGCAGGGAACCACCTTTGCTGCTTGTTCTCTTCAGTATCCTGTTCATAAAGGTTGTTAGGCTAAAATGCAAAAAACTTGCTTCCAGCAAGACTTATTTCTTTCAGAATAGTCTTCTCTCCTCCAATTATTTTTTAAATAGCATACCAGACTCTCACAGTCCATGTCAACAACTTGATGCATGGTAGCCACATCAGGTTTCTCATATGCTTAGGTCATCAGCTAGCAAGAACATTGCCAAGCTATTAGTTTTGAAATATCCTATTTTTAGATTGTTTTGGAATTGCTGGAAGTTTGATAGAGAAATCTGTTTCTTCATTAAGCTAATTTTTGTTTAACCCTCACATATGCATGCCATAGTCCAGATAGTATACAGGCATTTAAGTTTAGCTTCTACACAGAACCCTAAGCGCTGGCTTATCTGATTTGCAATACATTTGCATTTTTTCTCTGATTCAGAATTCAAGAAAACTCAGCTTCAAAATACCTGAGTTTTGTTGAAATATCTGTAACTTCAAGCTTCACGGTTAAAGCCATATCTGCTCATGTTCATCTATGATCTGTTGCACCCTCACTCTGAGCTCCCCCTCTCCCCCTGCTTGCCTCTCTATCCGTGCATTCTTGAGCAGACAGAAGGCGACACATCAGCCACACAAAGCAGGACATTTCCTCAAAACTTCTAGTTTTCCCCCTCTGTAGCAGTGCTTTTTGATACCACAAACCTGCAAAATCACAAATATCTCAGTTTCTAAGCAGGTCCTTCTCCCGCTGACCCAGCATCCTGTAAAGTAACCTGGAAGTACCTAATTGATTTCAGTGGACTCCAGCTCTGAATGGTGGAATTATCTGATCTTATCGTGTCTTCTTTTCATCTGACAACTATAATTATGTTTAGCAGAACCGTTACAGGTGTTTCTAGAGATTCAGCTGCCTTAGGGCAGAAACAATCCTCTTCTACCAGTAAGGGCCACGTATTTTTGTTCATCTGTAGCATAGGCCAGTTCTAACTAGTCTTACCTACTTATTTAATCATCCCAGTATGTTTGCAGCACTGATTTATGTAACCTAATTGTCCACTTTATCAATACAGTCTACTTCAGATAACATATTTCAGGGCATCTCCTTCCCCTTTTTAAAAAAACTACACCTGTGTTGTCAACATATTTTTGTGTCTGTTAATTCCTTCAGCCTCACCACAATCCCATGAAATGCAAAATCTGACTCTTTGTTTCAATTTACTGGTTAATTTGGATTTTTTGGCACCACCACAAGCATGCAAGAATTCACACCATTGTGAGATTACCATTTGAATTCCTGAAATTTCCAAACTACTTTAACAAGTCTTTGTATTCCTGTCATCCACTTTAAAGTTTCCTCTCCTAGCTCACAGTTCTGTCTGATCATATAAATATGTCACAGAACTATGCTTTCCAAAGCTACCTCCCTCTGCAGTGCTGAGCAAAACTCAAGGTAGACGTAAAGAGAGAGAAAAAAAAAAAAATCAGCTCATTCCTACAGCAAGGGAATCCCACTGTTGGAAAAGAAAACCAAAATCAAATGGAACTATGGATGATTGTAAGAGTTTTGGATCAGGCCTTGATACTACATAAAATTCTGCATGTGTGATCCAACATGACACCTAAGTTTTTTGTCTTGTTTGTACTGCCTTCAATACTGCCTGACTCTTCAGAAACACTATTTATAAAGAAAGGAAAGCGTCAGCAGCATCACTGAGGTGCACAACCAAGAATCAGGAGACACAGCATCTCTTTCTAGACCAACGTCATGCTGTCAGGTGAGTCACATGGCCAGATTCACATCAGGCAGTATCATGCCCTGTGAACAGCCCTCTTGTCGCCAGTGGCCTTGGGTAGAGCTCAAAACACAAAGAAGTCTCCTAATTCTATTTGTAACCCCTTTGGTTTTTGGTTTCTACAACTGGAAAAATGAGATAGCCTTACTTGTGGAGTTTAATTCATGGACAGTTTAAAACACACTGAAAAATTCAGACAGACAGAAATCAGAAGTATAAGGTATTGCCAGAGATAAAAACTTTCAAGGTGGCTTTGTTATTGTTCTGGCTACCCGTCCACAGAGCTTTGCATGCAATTTAATACCACCAGGAAGAGAAATATTTGATTTTATAGATTTGTAAGCTCCAGCTGATTAAAAAACCTAAGTGGGGAGGAAAAAAGAAAGGTGAAGTGCTTGACTGAGCCAGTATTTAACACCCTGTCCAGATGCACTCTTCCAGTCCCCTGTGAAATGGGCTGTCGTGATACTCAGCAGTCTAAGAACAGGGTAAAAGAGTCAGGTGAGGACGGGAAGTGTGCTCTCTCACTCAAAGGATGAACTTAGTCACTATGTCTGGGCTACAATGCCCTCCTTGATCTATTCTAAGAAATCTCCTTCTTCCAGGACAGGAAAATGTTGCCATTTTACTTGTGCAGAGCACAGATAGCCGATGGAGACTTGAACTGAGAGGGCCACACAGCGCAACATCCTCTTGCCACCCTGGGTCTGGAAGCAGCCTGGCCACATTTGCACGGGGCTGTGCCCAACAGGAGGAGCTCTGCCTTCTGCATTTCATTCTCCTGCACTCACAGTTCAAACGATTAATTCAGGCTGAACTACATGAAAGTAATGTGCACCTGCCTGCATGGAAGTGCCTTAGGTCAGGGGTTTTGCAAACAAATGTTCTCAATGCAGGTGAGGCTCCCTGTCCAAAGCCCTAATTAGAGGTGTAGATCACAATCTGTGTAAGGATGCCCAAGGCTGCACTGACCCTGAAAATGACCATCCTCCCACTCTTCCCTCAGGTCCTCCCCCAAAACAGCACTGACAAAGCCATGCAGAGATTATTCTGAGACTAGAATAATAAACTGAGTGGTCTGAAAACAAATACACCTACAGGAAAGGAAACAAATGGGTAGTTAAAGTGGCAGCATTCTTAAAATGTTTGTAGATGGAACTGTACACGGGTATGTCCTGATTCCTCACTTCCTGTGGCAGTAGTGGAAGAGAAAGAAGTAAAACAAACTTTTTACTGCTAGGAAAGGTAGGATCTGACCCAAAGTCGCAACAAATGCAATGGTAATACTCACAGCTTACACAATATTAGCTTTTGACTGCACCAGCTGCTATGACCCTGCTCTAAAAATAATCCAGGTCCTGATAAGATGATAAAGATCACCTCACATACATTTTCCTCACCTTATGCTTGCTTGGTAAGTATCAGAATCAGTACAGCAGAATCAGTGCATTCAGGTAGCATTTACCACAGAAAAGGTAACACGAGATAAATGCATAATGTGAACAAACTTCCCAAAGACATCAGAATTTAAATACATTTTCTTGTCACATGCACTGAATAATTAACCCACTTTTAAACAATCTACAACTCAAGGAAAACAACACGAAAAATCAACACGAAAGAGTCTTACAAAAGGGAAAAGGGCCACAGCTAATTTAAGAAGGTGTTTTCTACTGCAATTTTACCTGTCCTTACTCTGACATAAGGAAAAAAAGTTGACTGGTTTCAGATAACCATTAGCTGTCCTGTCCTTAGATAATCTTTGAGAGCTGAGAGGGGAGGAATTAATGTATACAAATACAGCGCACTTGAAAAATATTAACTAAAGCTGGGAATAAACTATTTTCTAATGGACGTCTCAGACCTGATTAACAAAGAGAAAAACTGAAGCAGATACTTGCCAAAGGAAATGTATACAACAGAACTATTCTAGGCTTTTATGACTTGATCTTTAAAACTGGCCAAGAAGAGATTTAATTTTGTTTACTTAAACAACTTAGAAAAGAAAAATGTCCCAGTGCTCTACCCGTTTGCCAGACGGATTCCAGAGCAGAGGATTAGCTAACAGTTTGGTCCCACAGTGTGTACACACACGTACTGCATCGCATCTGAAAGAGGAACTTGGTCAGTTTGCAAAACAAGGAGAAATGCATGTTGGCCCAAGTTCTCTGTTTCTGTCACCCTCTATGGTGAAGTGGCACAGTCGGTGAGGACACCAGGGAAAAGGTTTTAAGCATTGGTTTCCACTTCTCACTACAAAAGATAATTTAGCCTTTCTGTTTCTGCTTGTTCATGTAGGAGCAAACAAACACAGCTTCTGCAAAACCCACGGCAGTACTGCAAGTACTAACAGCATCAGGACTACAAATGTGTCAGTAACTAAACCCTCCTAACTAGGGGCTGAGCCCCTGGGACAGCGTGAACCCTGGCACGCAGCCTCCCAGACAGACTGTCTGTCTGGGGAGGAAGTTGGAGAGAGTGGCTGCACCCTTCCTGCAGCCAGAGCTACCAGAGGAGACCAGAGCTGCTCGGGATCCGGATGGTGCCGGCTGAGCAGAGCTGTGCCGCCAGGTTGCAATGATTCAACACTGCCCACCGGCAGCTGCTTCTGCCAGAGCTCCCCCGGAGGGCTGCCCAAGACTCGCAGCTGCCCTCCTCTCTCACCCACCCTCCTTTCCAGTCTGTAGGGCACTGTTCCGGAAACCTGGTAACTGCAAGGCTTAATTAGGGAAAGGTGTGCTAGAAGGCGTACCTTAAGGTTGCTGCTTGCCTTCGTTTTGGATGGAATCCTCCCTGCAACTCCTCTCTCACCTTCAGCACTTCTGCTTCTACATGTTCAGAGGCAACCCACTCTGTCCAGCGGCATCTATAAGCATGCAGAGGATCTTAGAGCCTAGAGTAACTGTTCTTGCTTTAAAGCTAAGTTAAAGCATCCTTTAGTTGAAAAATTCCTAGCCTATTCCTAGAGCTTTGTAGAGGAAGGGGCTTTGATCACTGACTCTTTCCAGCTGTATTACTCTTACTTTGACCAATGCAAGTACAATCTGGTTTTCATGCTGGGGGCTTGCTGGCTATATTAAATTTTGATTGTGCAGTTTTGAAAGGATTTCTAAGAAAAAATCACTGCTAAATGAAGACATCACTGCAAAATTAGAACATCACTTACATTTCCAGACTGAGATCTCATCATTAGCGAATGGTGAACAGGCAAGACCAGATGCCTCACAGTGGTGAATTGCACCTAATGCCCTTTTGTAATGTACCACAATGTGGCAAAAGCTGATCACACTCAGACTCATTTTGTAAGAACAAAATGTTAGATAGATCTTAAAAGACCCAGGAAAGAGAGGCAGCCAAAGGAGAACAGGCTGGTGTATGTTATGTTTTATCTTTCACCAAAGATACATTAACTACAAGATGCTGCTACAAGATGCTGGGAGAAGTTTTGTAGCCTCAGGTGTATGAGATGAACTTGGTTTGGTCAGGTGATTGCAGGGATGGGATTTAGTAGAGCAGATAATCTTTTTGATTCTACCATCCATGGGAGTCTTTTGGCTAAGCAGGGAGTTATAGTGATGTTGGATCCAGTGGTTTGCAATGTCAGCATTACCTCTGCTCACTCTGATCTTCATGGGGTGAACCATAAATACAATGAGAATCCAAAAGATTCCAAAAGAACATGCGGTGGAAGGCCAGGTTCTGACACCCCAGTTACTTTATTCTGTCACAGGCTTCAGAAGTGATAGTGATGCCATTTGTGAAAAACCAAATTGTCCAACAGAGCTTCCCTTGCCACGGCATTAAACAGGAGACACTGATCCTCAGTGCCTAAACATTTGTTTCAATACAAATTTTCCATTCTAGGATGCTAATTGGAAAAGCCCAACAACAACAAAACCTAATGTAGCGTCAGGGGGTGTTGTACAACCAGCTGGGCAAATAAGTTACAGTAGCTGTTCTTATTTACTGCAGAACACGGCTGGATTTGGTCTTCTATTTCAGGTAGATGATACCAAATTTTACATAAAAGTGCCAGCAGCTTTAAATGTAGCCAGGTAAGGAATGCAAAGAGGTCAGCTTCAGGGAGGCATATTTGGAGAGTGTAGTCATACTCAGACTCAGTTTTTACCAGGTTTTTGCAATGAGGCATGATAATATAAAACTAAAGAGTGAAATTCCACACTGGAGTGAGTAGTCCAAAAACACACTGCTCTGATAGTGTTCCAAGTAAGTCAAAACTTAGATGGTCCATAAGTATTGCCTAGGCTTTAGTCAGGCTATCCACATAAGGCTGAAATGTCACCCTTGATGAAAAGAGAAACAACAACCAAAAAACACATTTCTCTAATCACTCCATTTGTCACACTGCTTTCTGTTGCAGTGCCTACTGGGTTTTACAATCAATCAGGCTTTTTTCAATATGCTCAGGATCATGGAGGTCTCAGTGGCAAGTTTAAAAGTTGCCTTTGAGATAACACCAGGTGTGCATCAAGTGTGAAGGGTGAGCTCTTCACGTAATTAACATCACAATTATTATCACCAATACATGGACTGTAGTCCAAACATAATAATACCAGAAGCTTAGCAAAAGCCTGTTAGTGACTATAACCTGCTGCTTTCGGTGTTTTAATGCCAATCCCCTGAATTTACTCTGATTTCCTTTCTGGTTCTTACACTACATGACTGGGCACAGTCATCTGCTCCCTTTACTTCTAGCCTCCATAGCATTCAGCTGCAACTCATTTTGACTCCTCTGCTGACTCAGCTATAGACTGAACTGGAAGCAAAGTTCAAATTTCAAGGCATGAGATAGATATATATATATATATATANATATATATATCACATATATATATATATACACACACTTTTTTTTTAGCTGGAGGTGTATAGCAAGTCTGGATCACACATACTTGTCTTTGCGCACCCTTTATTACTAGTCCTAAGGAAGAGATCCTCCATATGCCACTGTAGGCTTTGGCTGAAAGACAATTTTATTTTACTTGTTGATTTAGCTAGTGAAAACAACAAGGGGATTGAGCTCATGAGAATCTCTTCGCGTAGAGTAACCAAATATTGACAGACGTGAGTAACTCAGCATTGACTTTGTGGCCAGCATAGCAAATGACATTGGAGAATTAATGTTTCATTGCCCAAGAGCCCACTTACAAATGCAGCTGGAATTAACAGCTGCCTGCTGTGATGCCCAGCAGTAGTGATGAAGGAGATGTAATATGCATTTAGTGCTGTTTGGTTTTCAAAGCAGTATTTTAGCTGGGAATGCTATGCTGCAAGTTCCCTGGGAGCCAGCAGTTGAATCTGATTTCACAGACAAGAAACACGAGAGCCTAGAAACATTTGATCTACCGGATATTGCTGGCACTGCTTACTGCTGCCTTCTAAGAACACAGACCTCTGTCACGTACCTTTCCTTAGGGCACAAATTGCTTTCTGCCTCGCTCTGGAGGAGGAGGTTACTCTAATGAAAATGCAAGTGTACCTTACATTATTCAGAAGGCCATCAAAAGCTTTGCATATCCTTTGGCAGTTATGTAAGATATGATCTGCAATCCTCCCCCACTCCCAATTTATACCTCAGAACAATTAGAATATTTATTAGCAAACAGGTGTTGGTTAATCAACGCGGTGTCTGTGACAAGGCATTGAAGTTGTAAAAGACTAGTCTGTGCACAGAAGCTAGGAACTGAGGACAGTCAGGCAGGTTTTCTTCCTGCAGGGCAACGAAATTTTGGTGAATATTTACATGTCTAACCTTTCATTCACATCTGCAGCTTCTGCCTCCTGAAAAAAGGAAAAGACAAGGGACAAACATAGTTCACAGAGATCTTATTGGGAAGGCAGGAAGCAGAGACTTTAGGTATCCCAATGTGCTATTCTTCACTTCTGAAAATGTGGCAAGAAGGATCAGAATAGTGTTTTGCAAAGTAAAGTGATCTTTCAAAGATTCATAACCCATCTGTAACCAGAAATCAAAGGTCCATGTTCTCCTAAGGTCTTCTACTCCCAGCTCCTAGAGCTACTTTCTGTTTCTTTGAATGGGCTATTACTGCACTATCAGCTCCTGGTTTTTGTGTCTGCATCCAGAAAAAACAGTCAGGTTCTTCAATACAGCATCTGCTGCTGCACACGGGGGTGGTCACTGGCCTTCCATGTGCCCTGGCAGGGGAAACTATCCAGCATGCAGCACCACAGATGGGTGCACTGATGGAGCGAGAGGCTGGCACGCGGCAGCACAGACAAAGGGGCAAGAGATAAGTACTCTCCTTAAATGAGACTTCCTAATACCGAAAATGCTTCAGGTAACTGCATCCTAAAACTTTCACATTTCTAGGAAAGAAAATGAAAATCAAAATCTTTGTTTAGGTTCAAGGGGAAACTCTATGCTCAGCTGTCTAGACTTTTTTCTCTAGATTTCCCCTTCCTTCATCCCTGTTCCTGTAAAGCTTCCTGCATGCCACTGATGGTTAGGAACCTCTCATATGCTGCTCAGCAGAAAAGTAGAAAAAATGTTTTACAATTACTTCATTACCTGTTTTATTAAGCAGCACTTCAGTTATGCTCTGTGCTGTACCAGCACAACTGCTGGGTGTTGAGGAGGTTATTGGGCATTTCAGCTTGTTTCTTTTACACTGTCATTGTTGTGGGTCATCATATTCCTGGCAAACAACTATGATTTGTTTGTTCACTGCTTTAATCCAGCTGAATTAGAAGGAGGCTGAAAGGGTGAAGAGGACTCCATTACACGTGCATAAGAAGAAGGCTCTTGAGTTTACTGGCTTGTGGTCACCACCACACCCTGCTTTTGAGTAAGTCACCATCAAGATATGAACAAGGTGCATATTGACACATTTACACCAGATACAGAAGGCCTTGCTTCTGTCGTATGTATGTTTGTTCCAAGCACTGCCATGCTATATGCCTCTTGTCAGTGCCTTAACTGCACTGGATCTACTTTGGAAACAAGATTTAACCTCAGTGCAACTCGTGATGTCTGGTCCAGAGGAGGAATCTAAGGGAGTACCTCTAAAATATCCACTCAAAAAATAAGCTATATGGAGGATGAAGCAAAAGAGCATCAAACGAGTTTTTAGTTTTCCTAGTCTTTCCTTCTGATGGATAGGTATTTATAGTTGCAGTTTTCAACTATGTTTTAGGTTGATGCAAGAAGGAATGCCCTTTGGTAGCCTAAGGAATAGCTAGAAGACATAAATCATATTTAAAGCTACATCACACTTCCTTAGTCTAGGCCACCAACACCTGCCACTTTTTATATTAAAAGAGGCAAAAGAACCTAACTAAGCTGACCATAAACCACTGGTAGGGGTGAGAGGGAGGGACTGTTAAATGGAGCTGAGAGGGAGGGGGTGTTGAACTGGCCTATATCTGTGATTTCCATCATGGACAGAGTCACTCAACACTTACAGGGAAACCAGACCACCATGAAGTTTGAAGAATTCCAGAATGCAGCAGGCTGGCCAAGAAAGGTCTTCTCTGTCCTTACACCCTATTCCTACTCTTGCCATCAAAGTACAAATGTGCATCCAAAAGCATTCACATAGAAGAGACTGATGAAAGAGATGGGGCTAGTAGAAAACAATGCAAGTAAATACAAAGCATATTTGATGGTGGAGGTAGCACTTCACACATATTCTTCACAGGAGAAGGAAAATGACAAGCCTAACTCTCCCTCAGGCACTTATTTTCAGTGTCCTTTGCACTCACCCATGTTCTTAAAAATCCTGTGCATATTGTTTGGCTGGCAAATTCTAGCCTGGAAAAGCATTAGCTCTCACCTTTCTTATAGCAGCCTAAAGTCCTTTCTGCTGCCCTATCCTTAATAAAACACCAGGAGAATTAGAGTCATCATTCTCAGCATCCCAAGACTGTTACTGATGTCAAGTGCCCCCTTCTTCAAGATTATAAATTCGCTATTCTATCACCTTTTTTTTTGCTAGTTCGTTGTCTGGACTCCATTGTGACACTGTGTTCTTTCAAATGAGCCCTGCTAGGGGATTTTAATCAGAGAAGTAAGCGTATTCTTCATTACATTTCCACACTGCAAAGAGTAAGTAAGAGGATGATGCACGGCACAACTGACTCTTGTGAAGGTTACAGCAAGCTGCCAGATGAAGGCAACAGAGAAGTGAAAGACTAGTTTTGGCAAACCCAACTCTACTTCTTGCCCCATTCTGCTGCAGTGTGTGTCATACTTGATTGTGGTCTACCCCTGCTCTTCCTACTGGCAGCTCATGCCTCTCACCAAGAAGTGATAAAGGAGATTATCTCTGAAAAGTGTATTGCAAAGATTAATTAACTCTGATTTGCAGATGTCAGTGTAATACCCAAGATCTTCTCTTGCACTATTTAAGCAATAAGGTTGGTGGGGGTTTATGCTGGCTTTGAGAAGCTGGACTTTTTTTTTTTAATTACCTGCTAATCATGAGAGGTTTCAATCCAGGCAGAAGGCTTTGTTCAAGCATTACCTGTTGCATGTGAGGCTGTGCATGTAGGTCTGACAGTTTGCACCAACAGAACTCAGCTCTACAAGGAGCGACTTCAGAAGATTACAGCTTTGAAGTGCAAAGCCTCAACCAAAGCCGCTTCTGCAAATTCTGTAACCCTTGATTTCAGAACTAGCAGAAAATGTTCTTCCCCCTTTATGGGCAGCAACTGTTATTACACATTGTACCACTTAATATCTTCTAAAAAAGACTCGACCAAACTGTCTTTGAATTTTGTAACTCTACTGCCTTAGAATTACATAATGCATGCTGATATTGGGTAATACTGTAACCCAGCTCTCCCAGTTCGTTTAAGTAATCAGAAATATATAAGAAAGCTTACAAGACTTTTCAGATATATGCCAACATAGCAAAGAAATTATCTAGCTTTTTAGGAAGCCTGCTTTGTATGGCAGTCTTTCAGGCTCCTTTTGCCACTCTTAGTAACTTAGTCAATTCCTAACACTTCTACTTTTCTGTTTCCTCCACCCCCAATTCATGTTGCTGAAATCAAAAAATTATGTCATAACCACCGTAGGCATTCCCCTTTCCTAACTCCCTTCAAGGCAGAATGTAAAGACCTTGCACACCAAAACATGCTGGAAACACTCAGATTTAACAGGTGAAACTTCTCCCAGAGGCACAACATTTTCATGGCCAAGGGTCTCCATTTTAACCTAGTGGGACTGCTGCAAAGACACCTTTCATGGCAGGATTTTCCTGGGGCTTCCTTTCCTCGGGGGAGGAAAGAGCCAATTCAATTAAAAAAAACAAAAAAGAAGATACGAAATCCAAATACTTTCCCAGGGCAGCTCACAGAGCGTAGATACCCCGAGCTCTGTTACTTCATGATTCAGGTTCATCCCACAATGGACCAGTGATGAAGTCTCCATGAAATGCACATGAATTTCTCCTGTAGGCTGAGCTGTCTTCTGCAGCATCAAACACAGAACACACAGGAGCATTATCAGAAGAACAACAATTAAGAAATCAGTTTCTCGGGAGACACAGTGATAAGAATGACTTCTCAGCTGACATTATTGAATGTGTACAATATAAGCATTCTCAAACCACCGGGAGCCATCCAAAATTGCTTTGCTAAAAGAAAGTTTCATCAACCCTTTCACACTTTCCCCCCATACTTAAAAAAGTTCTGTCAGTTGTAGTAGCTCATGAATTTCGTTGGAAGTAAAGCCAGAGGCTTTCCCTTTTAAGGCACTTTACCTGAGGCACGGTAGCCTTAGGGCATCACCAGACACTATACCTCCAGGAGGAAAGACTCCAGGGGTTGGGTAGACCTAACAAAACACAAACAGCACAAAAATTGTCAAATCCAAGCACTGCTGTTCCCTTTGGGGGAAAAGCACAGAGCATGGTTCTGTTTCCCAGTTAAGGCGATTGTTTACCGCCCTCAAAGGCGCTGTGCCACTGCCTGTAACGTATGTCATATATGAAATTAGGTAATTGGCTTTTGCACATAAAAATCATCTCATGACCAAGTTAATAAAGTTGTTAAGATAGTTAAATTGTTAAATACTTCTTAATTATGAAGTTTCCATTCTTCTCTGTGGACCAATGTCCCTCCCCAGCAAATGATCCATTGGTGAAAGGAACTTGTGATGTACCTCGAAATCCACCGATTATCTTGTGCCATGGGGGGTGGGACAGTGGGGAATTCTGGGAAGGGCCAAGAGGGTATAAAAGTAGGATCCCAGAGCCCTCTTTTTTCTCTCTATGTGGCAGAGCTGGTGAACACATCTTCCTGCATCTGTTCTCCTAGCGCTGGGTAAAGGGGGGGAGGGGTCTTAGGCCTATCTCTGTTCAGAGACCTTTTTTTTTTTTATTTTAAGAGAATTTTGCCTCAGATTAGCTGAGGCAAACCCAGCGCTGAAGATTTCTGCCATGGGCACATAGTCAGTTTGGCACCAAGAGTCTCTGATCCTGCGCTCCCGGGGTTTTTATATTATTTTAAATTAAGAATTCGGATGCTGTTATTTTTCCCAATTATTTTTCTTGTAATAAACAATTTTTGTTTAATTAAAACAAGAGTTGTCCTTATTCCTGACACGTAGCCCAATCTGACAGGAAAACACACGCCCCCTCCTCACAGAAGGCAGCACCACAGCGCAGGAATTGTAACCAGACCCCTTTGCAGAGCGTCTTCTGTTCTGCTGAGGTGACCGAGGGGAGCAATTTGATCAGGAAAACGCCCTACTTGCTTTGAAGGCAAGGGAGAGAATTCTTCTAAATCATGATGTTTTTATTCCTTCAGTCCAGTCATGACTTACGAGCCATTAAAAATTACCTTGATTTGAAGTAGGAATTTTTCCAATGTCTTTGATTTCCTGCCTCAAAAGCCTGCTCTGTTCCTTCAGGCTTACACATAGCCTCAGAGGGCCTTCTGTTTCCAGTAGGGTTCACACTGGCTGAGCACATGAAAAGCAGCCTTGATGGTGGGTGGCTTTCTGCTGTGAAGTGTGACACCGACCTCCACCTTCCCCTAGCACCCACACCTGCTCCATATAATTCACATCATGCTCCTAAAAACGAGTTCAGAAAACCCTTTGATACAAGTTCATCAAGGTCTTACTCAGACAGGGGGATACATACCATTTACTCATAAGAGGCCAGCCTGCTTAGCACAATGGGCTGCAGCTTTGCACCAGCGGGTTTCAGCTGAGAACCAAACAGGTGTGACAAACCAGGCACAATGTGCCCACCACATCAAACACAGGCAGCTCCTGAATAATAAGCAGGTCATGGGAACCTTATAAATCTCTCTTTTTGTGCCTTACTGAATTGCAAGAGACACATATTCAGAAAATGTTGGTGCATTTTGGCCAAAAAGAAACACAAAACGAAACAAAAAACCCCTAAAAACCAACACAAAAGAAAACCAAAACGCACACACACACACAAAAAACCCCAAAACAAAACAACGCCAAAAAAATCCCAAAACAACAAAAAAAGAAGAGACAGGTTCTGGACTGATCCTTCTTCCAATAAAGTCAGTAGGAGTTTTGTTGTGTGTATCAAAGCTCTCACAGAGAGTCTTCCTTCCCCACATGTCAGCTGATCAAAATATAACTGAGAGAGAGCAGGTTGGTTTGCACAGAAGGGTGACAGAAGACATGCCAAAATGAAAAGACAGAAAGAAAGTGTTAAATCTTCCCAGAAGTCATTTCACCAAGCTAGTATCAATTAACAATGAATACTGAAGCAGGATGACAGGAGTCTGCCCCAAATGTTCTATGATCACAAAATAAGCCAATTACATAGATATTTAAGGGCACCTGAAGTGCCAGCTGAAACTGATGCCAGTAGTAGTTTGAAAAAGGATGCATTTTTTTTTCAGAATCCAGCGTAAGACGGCAGAGTTCTGTAGGTTTTCCAGAGAAGATGATTCAATGCCCTGTGAACAAAAAATAACCATGACTGACCTCTTAGATTTGCAATATAGGTTGCCTCTGGACTTGTAATTTGTTTCCCTTCCTAAAAGATGTTCTCCTTGTTCAATTAGCAGATGTTGGTCACTGCAGGGTCACATCTAGTGTGCAGTTAAGAATTATTTCTAAGTGTTTATATAAAAAAACCCTCAAATTAAAACAAGCAAATGTTAACCTTTGAGTTCTTAGCATTCAAGCTTCCACTGCTTCTTTAATAAATTAATTAGGATTTCTTAGGAGATGAGGAAAAGGGACAAGGGACCCTCACCACCCCATTTGTTAAATTCTTGTTGAATATTTGTACCACTTTTCTGCCTTTTCTTTTCATGCTCTCTACTTCTGTACAATGCCTTTGCTCACTTAATTTAAGCACCTTTCCACCAGTTCTGAGTCCCACTTCTGGTCCTTCCCAGCAGCTTCCAAATTCAGATTTCAAGGGGATCACAGAATTTTCTCCTCATATTCTCTTTTGACTCCTCTTTCTGCCCTGTAACAGCAGGGCCTCAGCCCTTCAGCCTGGACTTTTTCTAAATAAATGAACCTATTTCTAAAACCGAGCCCAAGGTACCTCCTCAGCAGGGCATGTGGTGTCCCCTTCCACAGAAGACACTTGGCCAAAAAAGCAGATGTGGTGAAAGTCACCATCATTGCTCAACTCGACGAAAGACAGAATGCAGAATTTGGGGGCAGCCTTTGCATTGACTGGTGCCATTTATTAACCCTGCCTGTAATTGCACGAGTCAATCAGAAACGAGCTGGTTGTGCCCAGGCAGTTTTCCACTGACGTAAGGGAACACACACAGCTGGCTGAAAGGAGCCCATTCTCTCTGACGGACATTCAGTAATGGATTTGCTGCACCTAAAGCAAAGTTTTATTTCAACACTTGTTTTTAAAAAGCAGCAACCGGTTGTCCACACCCCAGTGATCTGTGTAATTGAGTTTGTGACATATGACAATGTTTACTAAGAAAGTGGCAGATGGCAATTATTGGGTTTTTTCCTTTCTTTTTTTTTTTTTTAATTTTTTTAAAAAAGGGCACATATGTATATCATGATTATGCTCAGGATATTCCTCTTGAAAACAACTTTTATTTAGCAGAGGATATTACAGCTTGTTTAAAAAACACGTCCTCCATGAGAAGAGTGGCAGATGGAGTTAACAAGCTCACCTGCCACTTTACTTAAAAACACTGTGTAATAAGAAGTTGTGTGTTTTAAAAAATGCATTCCCGACTTAATTTGTAATCCTTTCCTGGCGAGAGGAGATAAACACTCTGAGGAAGGTGGCATGGCTCTGAGAAGAGGGCATTTCTCCAACGCAGAAGGGCTAGGTTTGGAAAAAGGAAAGGTTGGTTCTTCACAAAAACTGCTGCTGAGTCTCAAAGGGAGAGAGAAATAAGGGCAGCCACACCATGCAGATTTATGCTCATTTCCATCAAAAGAGCAGATACAGAGGAGGCAGGTCACAGTTGTAAGGACAGAGGTTTTGAGGCTCCACTTGGGCATTCAAAAGGACAAACTCCCGAAAGGGAAGTAACTGTCTTAGTAAATCCATAGTGAAATCGCACTGGGCTGAAATTGCACATCTTGCCCTGTTCTTGCCCTGGCTCTGCAGGTGCCATGCATGAGGGATTGTATTTTCGTAGCAGGTTGAACTAAAAATGCTAAAGCCACCTTTCTAGGGGCCAAAATGTGATCAAGATCTTCTGAACGGTGTTTTGCCACGCACATGTGAGAGATTGTGTAAATCACATGAACCTTGGGTCTGCAAACCCCTCTTGTTCCCTCATGATCCAGATGGGTTTGCTCTTTGCCAGTCACTGCTTCATCTCTTTCTTCCTTCAGCCTCACTGGACAGAAGTGTTTAAACCTTTCAGGTTGTTTTCCCTTCTCCCAGACCAGATTCCCCTTCCCTGTCTCACAGCAGCTGGGCAGTGTGGGCAGACTCCCCAGTGATGTCTGAAGCAAGTACAGCACACTCATCTTGGTGACCACCAAGGGTTTCAGCAGCTGTTGTCAGTGACTTCTTTTCCACAGATATGCAAGAATGGTGCAGGTTTGGAGAAATCATTTGTACTCCAGAGGCAGATGTTTTAATAATAGTGGTCAGGAAAAGTTATATAGAAAAAAACAGTGGAAAAGCATATGTTAATTAATAACTACTTGAGTAAGACTTGAAGAAGAAACTGCTAGAAGTTGATTAGCATGACCCTTTAGGTGGCAAGACGGTAATAGAATATATTTTCTACCTTGAGTATTTAAAATTAAACTACTGTTCCAGGCTGGGCTACATCTTGCAACACAGGATCAGCATTTCCTGCCATGAAATCAGTGAAAGTAATTCAGAAAGCTGGACACGGAGAAGATGGCAACAAGAAGATTAGACTTTTATTTTCCTTTAAACGATGCAGATGTAATGAGTTATGACACTGTTTTTATGAAAACACCCCAGTCTGACCCCACACCTGAGTGTGGGCAGGCAACAAGGATATTTCCTTCCTATTATGAAGCTGGTGCTTACTGCTAGTGCGGGTTTGCAGCGGAACACGGCTGTCTCAGAACGCTTTGCTCAGCTAAATCTCAAGGACCTTGGCCTTTAGAGTCTGTGTGTTCTGTGTGTAGAAAGGACCCAAATGCTGCATCTGAATTAACACAAGGTTTTAAGAAAGTTCAGTAAGCTTTGCTCCTTTCTAAACGGAACAATTCACTGGCTACTTGGAGTTAGATAAACAAACCTCATGATCCTTGGAGTAAGAGCTGTGGCCTGCAGTGAGTATTTAGCCACCACCCAGGCAGAGTCAGTCTTCCATGGGTGTCTCTACCCTCATAATTACACATGTAATTACCCTGAACCAGGAAGAGTTGTAACAAAGAGAACACCACTTCAGGATACGCTCTAGTTAGCTGCTTAGGATGTTCTCTGGGGAAGTGAAAGACACGAATTCAAATGTCCTCGAGCAATAAAGAAATACAAATGTTTTTATCTCCCCTTTCAGGAATGGGTGGCTGAAAACCTGCCACCACCATTTCATGCAGAGCTCTATGATAATTGGTAGAGGCCTAGAGTTAGGTTTTCAGGCTCCCTAGGGCAGCATGGAGGTTTTGGGGATCTGTTTTTAGACGGAAGCATCTCAAACTGACATTAGGTACCTGAATCCTTTTGGAAAAAAGCCTTTTGCCTACCATCTTAGTCACACCTGTTTCCCACAGGTAAGAGAGATGCTGCTGAAGCAGGGCCTAAATAAAACCCAAAACATGTTGATTTCCTTGATTTGACTTTTAGAGAACAAAAATGGGGAGAACCTGCACTGCTTTCATTTCTTTTTTGAAACAGCCCTGCATTCAGCAGCATTCTGCGCTCCACTTAGCAAAGTTGTATTTTCCAATTTTGCGGACTAGCAATTGCTTGAATTGCCAAAATAAAACCTTTTTTACTCCAGTGGATGACTCCAAGACAAAGGCTGTGCTGTGCCCACCTGGGTTGCAAGTGAGCAGTGAGTGGGTGCCAAGTACATGACAGGAGCAGTGATTTGCTGGCAGAAGCACAAACACAGCAGGAGAGACTGGGATACTCTTGATACTAAAAAAAAA
>VXBT01012594.1:556288-643985 GCA_013400235.1 Oriolus oriolus
AAAAAAAAAAAGTACAAGCACTTTTGATATTATGCTTAAGGAAAAAAGTGACAGTGGGAGCTGACAGAGAACAGACTGTCTGCCCAAACACTTCAGCAGCACTGAGGGAGAAGAAAACCAGAAGCTGGAAAAGCACCCAGCCTGTATCTGACATGGCTAATGACAATTATTCATCGTATTTCATAGCTGGACATCTGGGTTCTCGCTCTTTGCCACCATCTCGGGAACCCCTCTGTGAAGCTTTGGTGGCTTATCAGAGCTGCCAGGACAGCATGAGGGTGTGAGGCTGACAGGACCACAGTATCTCCAGGAGCAGTGAATGAATGTGCCAGCTCTGCTGCAGCACTCCCTGCTCATGCCTGGGGCGGTAAGCATGCAGTTACTCACCTGCTCTTATTTGGAGACCAAAGGCCACTGTCTTGAGAGCTTGACCCACCCCTGGCAGGTGTTACCTTGGTGTTTGCTGTTGGAGGAGACTCAGGGGAAGAAGACAGGGGTAGAATTGGTGCTCAAGAAGTTGAAAATAATTTGCAAAAAAACCCAAAAAACCTTGCTCCATCTAATTTCAGCAATTTGTCAATTTACATAAGTGGAAACAATAACATTGAAATTATTTACCAAAAAGTCTAGTGCACTCTTTCACTATTACAAAAATAAAGTATTTTAGACGTCGCTGCGTAAAAATAGCCCATGACATCAGCTCTGTTTTGCCTCAGCTCCAGATAAAGCTGTGGACTACAAGGGATGTGTGTGGGGTTAGAGGTATTTTTAGGTTGCCTATTGGGGACTGTTGGGAATAAAACTGGTACTAAATCTGTCTCATTCATTCAGGGAACCAAATTCACTACAGGGGAAGGGGAGAAAGCAGAAGCAGCTGATTTCTCTCATAACACCATGCTTTAGACACTTCCCCTGCATTGCCAAACAGGGAGAGAGGAGCAGCAGCTCCCTCTGGAAGAGCTAATTCATGTTTTCTCTTAGTTGACCTTTAAAAGAGCCCAGAAAGACTAAACAAGGCTGGAAGAATCCAGATTCTGAGGCTAAACAGCAAAAACTTTCCGAAGAGCCCCAAGAGCCACATGTTGCCAGCAGCCCCACTGAGACAGCAGTGTTAGCTGCAAATATCCCGTGCCAGCTTTCGTATCTCCTCCTCCTCCTCACCTTCTCCTCTCCCACAGAACCAAACTGCATGTGACCTTTAGGGGGCTATTTTCTGTCCCATTCCTGAGCCTTAAGAGATTCAGATTTTCAAGTTTTTATGCACAGCTGCAGTAATGAGGAACTTGGACAACAAATACTGAACCCATATAATAACCAGACTGAATAAAACTCGCAGCTACGTTTTCTTTAAAAAAAAACAAGTACTGAGCCATTACATTACATGATTTGCAATGTAATTGATAGCACACAGCACAAGCCTGTTTCATTATTGAGCAAACAACAACAGTAATGAAAAGACATCTTGTTAAAGCAGTAATCTCCAATTAAGGGACAGCTGTGGGGTGTCATGGAAGATGTCACTCTGGGTTGACCAGTTGAAATCACAGTGTGTTCACGTGCAAGGTTTGAAATCAATTTATGAGAAAGCTTGAGCAGGTTGCAACTGCATTTTTGTTCCCTGCAGGAGGCTTCAAAATAATGAGGCGGATTCTGAAAGTTCCGTGGTTTTTTCAGATTATGGATTAGAAATATTATTAGAATAGGAGATACAGGAGAAAGGAAAGTTACTAAGGGAAAGAGCTGCCACAAGTTCGTGGTTTGTTTTATCAAGGAAGAAACCATAAACAAAGTGCTCTCAGTATATTTTTATTACAGTTACCTTTCGCATGCAGTGCTTAGCTCATGAGTTTACGTGCCAGATACCCTGTCTGCACTGGGAGTACTTGTGCGTGCACAGCAGATAACAGCTCCTCTTTGTCCTGCTCTGTTATCAAGCCAGAAGTCCCACGGCTGCCTGCTCAGCCAGCCCTGACTCACACACCGACAGAGCCCAGGCGTGGGGAGGGGGAGCTGTCGCCCCAGCACTGCGAGCTGTGGGTTGTGCTCAGGGCTGGGTTTCTGCTCCTGTTCACCGTATCTTAATTGGGTAAGGCTTCGTGGTGCGTGACTCAGTCCCACGGACGGATAAGCGGTGTCAAGTGCAGCAAACAGCCTCACAACAGCCTGTTTAGTGAACCAGTCAGGAAATACCTACAAATAAGGGAAGAGCTTAAAGAAGTCTGGAATTCCCTGGGAATGAATCACGAACACTAAAACCTGCCCAAATTTAGCACGTAGCGTTTTCCAAGCTGAAGGAGCGTACCAACGTGAAACACTCCGAGTTTGCAAAGGCAGCGCAGCCCCGGCTCTTTCACGGATAGATCCCAAAGCACTTTGCCAAATAGGTTGGTATCATTACACTCCCTTTTTAAGCAGGGTGACAGAGGCTGGCCTGAGCAGGGGCAGCCTGCAAGCAAGAAGTGTGGCCAAGGGCAGAACAAAAGTCTCCTTTGTCACCCACCAGTGACCTTCCAGTCTAAAAATCCAGATATTCTCTTTTGTTGGGGTGAAGAGGGAAGGATATTCCCTGTTGTTGGGGTGGGGAGGGATGTTTCAACTTCAGATTTGTGCTTTGAATTAATTATGCTTTGAATGTACTTAATCTAATTACTCAAAGTTTAATTTTTTCCCTTATCAGATATATACTAAAAAAACCAACAACTTTGTAAGAGAATCTGTTTAAACCAAAACCAGTACCGCTGTAATTAGCCCATAGGTCCATGAGGCAGGGAGCCAGCACTTGGTATTTAAATGGCCCCATCCTCTCTGTTACCAGAATTCTTAATAAAATTCACATGATACTACTTCATATGACACTACAGCATTGAACACAGGGGCTTTGCAGAAGCCACAGGAGACACTGGAGGAGTCTGTCTGTTCACATCCCCCAGCAAAAGGCTGGTTTGTGAGCTTACAGGGTAATGGAAGCATAACAGCATACAGCAGAGCTGTGAGGGACAGGACAAAGGATCACAACCTTGGCTTCAGAGAATATCCTACACCCTGCCTCATAGTTAACCCCTCTTCTCCCACCCAGACCTCCTCTCTGGGGCAGACTCCTCCAAGACCACTGTCACTGAGGAAAACAGAGAAAAATGCTATTGGGCAAAACGCTTAAAAGGTGAGGGATGGGTCTACTGTATTTGTCCTCCTCAGCTGCTGAAAGCAGGAACACAGAAAACTCCATGTGATCTGCCAGCAACATGTTTAAACGTGACTGCTTTGTTTCACTGAGTCCTTTTTACAGAAGCCACTGGTGGTGATGGTGAGAGATTGCCATGCACAAGCAAGGTGCTCCATTTCTCCACATTCCTTTGAAATAAATCTTTCCCAGGAGCTTCACTGCTGCTCCAACAGGTGTTACCTCATGTGATGCCCAAAGTTTTCTTATTTAGTTTACTGTTTCCATCTCTTCCAGTCCAGATTCTTGCCACATTAGATGGATTTCCCATCAAGCACTGAGAATGCAGTGGAAAAATCTCACAGTGCTGCCTCCAGGAGAGCTTCTGACTTGCCATCAGCTTTATGAATAGTTTTACTCTGTGTTTCCTGGGAAGCAGTATCAACTAAATCTAGTCCAGCATTAGCTACCTTATGTGATTCCTTCTGTTACAAAAATTAAGAGGAATATTTCTTTTTAATTGAAAATTGAAGTCCATTTAGATGGAGTGTCTGAAAAAAAGCCATCAGAAAGATACTTGCTTCTCTAAATCATGCTCACGTGAACAGCACCACAGCTTGCTAACGGGGTGAAAACGTTTTTCTACAACATCAAGCCCATCTTGTTCTCAAGCAAGGGAGAGGAAGAAGGGTCTTGCATACTCTGTGTGTTTTGTGTACCCCCTAGTCAAGAACTGCCTGAAAAATAGCTAGTGAAATCCTTCCTTCAATCAGCTTCAAAGAGGTTAAGCATATTTGTGCAGTATAGAAATGAGTGGTCTTTTACACACAGTTTAATACACAAAGTAGGGGACACACAGGTTTATGCAGTGAAAATCACATTTATGCTCTTAGAAAGGCTGGCTGTTCTGCCAGGGAAAGTTGTTAGCATTTGAAAAAAGATAACACTTCCTCCTTTAAATTACAATGAACAACTGTGGGTTTTTTATACTCCTGGCCATTATCAGTTGTCTCAGCTGTATTTATCTAAACTCTGTTTATGATCAGAGATATATAACATACATTGTAGCACACCAATAAAATTCCATGTAAGAGTCACACCTTAGACAATGCAGAGTTCAAGGACTTTGAATTCATCTGTTGCTTTTATTGATAATTGTGATGAACTAGGCCAGTCAGAACTTCAGCCCTCCACTAGGAATGGAAAAACACCGGCATGGCAATCCATATGCTAGTAATCATCAGCTTTTGGGGTGACACCATACAAAAAGGGGGCAAAACGGTCCAGGGAAGGGCCGATGCTGCTTTTCTCTAATGCTTTCACGCTGTACTCCAAATGTTGTAAGAAAGAATCTCTAAGCTTACAGACTCTCTTGCCCTGTGCCTGGCTCCCTTCCAGCTGGGGAAGCACATGAATACAGCAGCTGGAGACACGAGAAGGCTCTGGACAAAGAAAAGAGGTTAGCTAGGGAATGTTTAAATTCCTTTTTTACAGCTTGAAGCAAGCCCTTGCTAAGGGTCTGAAACCAGGCACTGCAGAACTTTAGAGGGCTTCTTTTGTATCATTCTCAGCCCTGAGTATTTATCCTCTGTCACAGAACACAGGAAGGAGAGGATCTTGCTGCTAGGCTGACAAGGAAGCTTACCACTCCGCTAATTTCCGAAGGTTCTGCTGTGATTCTTCCTTTAGGCCATCCCAGGGCGATGGGGTTCTCAACAACACCTGCGGACAGGACACAAAGCTGCCTCCCTGCTGGGCTGCTTGGCATTGCTGCTCCCTGCACTAGTTCCCTGCAACTTCACAGGGAGCTGTGCAGTGCTGCCAGCCTCTGGAAACCACCTCCTTTTCCAGTGCCTAGCAAGGAGTTTTCTTTGAAAATTGCAGTCATCATCATCATCATCTGGCAGTTTAAGAAAAGCTGCGCTGTTTCCCTGGAAAGTCAGAAAGTTCCTTATTGAGCTCTGATAAATATCTGACAGCCATTAAAAACTGTGCTCTGAAACAACCCAGGGCAGGGAAGTAGCATTTCCCTGTCCTCCAGGGCTTGGGAGTGCAGGCATATCCAGCCCAACGACACACTAAGAAAACGTGGAATATCTGGCCCTTGCTGGAGGGTTTAAAGATGCACGTGTTTCTCACAGGGCTCCCCTCTCCTCTGCACAAGCTGGGGGCTGTTTTGGGGGAGATGAACACACGACACAGCTTTGAGGTGTTTCTGAAATTCCCCCTCCTCCGAGTCACTCAGAAAACTGCTTTGAAAGCCAAGAGTCAAGCTACAGGAGGTCAGTGTTTGGTGCAGCACACCAGGACATACCAGGGACCTTGGCCTGCTGCATTTCTCTGTCATACTCCAAAGAAAATGGGATCCCACAGTTTTTCCAAGCCCCACACCTCCCACAGCTTCAGTTGCCCTCCATCACTTCTCACCCAGGAGAGCAGCAGGGCAGGGCAGGTTCAGCTGTTCTCCCCCAGGCTGTGGGGATGGGGAGCAATGCAGGTACTCAGACCTGTATCACAGCTTTTGACCACAGAAGTCCTCCAAATCCCCGACCAAAGCATAACCAGCTAACAGTAACAACAACAAAATAATCCCTGAGCACAGTAAAGTTAATTTAAAAGGATAATATCTAAGATAGTGTCAAGCTGCTATGAAATCCAAAGTGGAAAGCAGCAGCTCCCTGTGAGCAAAACAAATGGATTGGCTCTTAGGGGTTTGTCCCACGTGCAGTCAGAAGAACTGATATTATGTTATGAACATGTTGGATCTAAAAAAGAATAACTCTAAATGTTATCAGAAATATCTTTTCTTCATCTCGCTGTGCAAGGGCTGATAAGAAACACTGTGGTAACATTTGGTATCACTGCTTTTGTACGTGTCTTTTAGCAAGGACAATGACAAACCGGATTTTGACTTCCTCCTCCTCTTTTGTTTAGATTCAACTTAATAGTTGCTACAGTTTCATGTAATGAAGTCCACAAACTCATTCTCTCACTGAGTTTGTAGATTGTCTGTAAATGGCTGAAAAGAACAATAAATCTGAGTGTGTTCCTTATTCAGAATGATTCCCCTAAAAATTTCTTACAGGAATCCTCAAGCTGTATATCCTTTGTAATGACATTGATGTGACTAGTTGATATTCAAAGTACAAGGCAGACTGGTTAAGTCTGAATGGCCTGATGGATCACATGGAATCATTTCTGATAAAAATATTTACACAGCTGCATGTTGCAAAGGAAAGCCCCATTAAAAATAGAGGGTCATAACAGCTATATAAAAATTACAAGGATGAAAAAGAATAAAATAGTCAGAGAACAGAGTAACATAGGTCTATGAAATACATTTGAATCTGCAGTTCCTCTCACCCTTTCCACTTCAGGGAGGAAAAAAATGCACTCACTGTGGCAATAAATCTGTACATTTGAAGGCATTTTATTGCACACCTAAATGCAAGTCTACACAAATAGGACATCATTTGGCTTACAAAGCTGAGGACTTAAAAGCTAAGAAATGGCAATAGAAGGACTGCCTTTGCAATCTGAGATATCTCCTCCTACATATGCAGGCATGCACACACCTCAGTATGAGACTGCTTGCAGCTATAGCTCTCCAAGGCCTATCAGGGATACAGAATCTCTCACATGTTGTCTCTGTCCTTCAAAATACAAGGCCAGAGGCGGGAACCACACTTTGCTATCGGCGGGGGATGGGACGGAGTACATCCTAGCTGAGATAAAACTTATGGGTAGAAGCAATATTTTTCATTAGCCCAGTTAGGATAGTTAGGAAAAGGAGAAAACCTTCTAGGCAGACAAGCGCTTTTACAGGTCAGGAAAAGAATCAGCAAATTCCCAATAAAGCTGCAGGCATTTGCTCTGGAAAAAAAAAGTCTAACCAAAAAACCTCCTCTCTAGTCCCAGGATGTGAGCTCTATGGAGGCAATGGCCTCCTCAGCAGATAATGCAAATCCCTGTAGATGGGCGCTTGCCTGTCACAGGGGTTGAGACCTGCTTTCCCCCTGAGCTGTGTTCCATATCCTGGAGGGGCCCTTCCTCCCTGGCAATCACTGACTGTGGCTGCAGGGATAGAGCAAAACCAGGCTCCCCAGCTGCTCTGTGTGGGAGCACAGTTATGGCACGGGAGGATGGGGACAGCACAGGGCAGGAGCTAATCCCTCTGCACCCATGACAAGTCACAGCATCTCCACCACCCAGCCCCAAAACAGGAAACCCCACAAGGTAGAATGTATCCACACAGGTTTGGGTCTCCCCTTCCCACCTAAATCACCTGCAGCCAGCCTGAGGCACCACTGTGCTCCAGCTGCCCATCAGCGTTTTGGCCCTTGCTCTTGCAGATGTGTCTTCCAAGAAAAGTTGGGTTTTTTTGTATGCTTCCTCATGATGTTGGCTGAAAGGTCTGAGATTCGCAGGAGCTACAGTATGGAAAAAGAACAACAGATAAATAGAAGAGATAAATGGGAATTTTAACAAAGTAGTAGGCCAGATACACCAAGATTCCAAGGTGGGTCTGTTCGTAATTTGGGATGCATTCCTCATTTAGGAAAGCCGGTACCAAGAGCTGCAGATTGTAGGTGAATCATCAGGTATTTACTGAAGAGTAAGAGGGGGCAGTGGCTGGCCTGGCTGCCACCCTGATGTTTTTCTGAAGTTGGAATATGCGCATAGCAATTGTTTTCTCCTTATCTATTCCTCAAAACTTCTTGTAAGTATGCATGCTTGCAAGTCACCCCAGGTTAGCTTTGTCACAATAACAACAGATCATTCCACACACGCAGGTTTGGCTTTTCTGAATTCCCTTGAAGGTTGAAAGCTATTAAGTGGACATGTTTTTCTCCATGTGATTCTCCTGGTATGGCTTTGTGGTGGCCTGATGTCATACCTAACCACGAAAGACCATGATCTAATATACCATAACTGTTAAAAAATATAGAGTCCAACACATTGGTTTCCAAACCTCACAGGGAAAATATTTATGCCATAAAACTTCTCAGCTTTTCAAAGAGAAGGGCCCTGAAAGATGGCATTTAAAATACCATATGGTATACTTGGGGAATAGGAACATTAAATGGGTGGTTTTTTTATTATTATTATTATTATTGTTGTTGTTATTGTTATTACTACTACTTTACAAAAATATTTGGTACTTCTATAGAATATAGACAATTTATTTTAGAGACATGAAAGAATGTCCCTTTTAAGATTCCAGGTCTCTTTTATACCACACTGGCTGTTCAGCAGTTTGGTATTTCTGAAGCAGTATAAAGCAGCCTCTGGGTGAGAATTTGGTTCAGGCAGCAGGGAACTGAAATTTAAGAAGTCAATCATTTGCAGGCTGGAATTGAAGAAAAGACTTATTGGAAAGAATAAACATTTCATCTGTGGCAATATGCTGTTGGTGAGGGTAAGGCAGCAGAAGATCTTTTCAGGACATTGCGAACAGGCAGGAGACTGTGAAGGTGCAAAAGTATATTAAAAAATAAAAAGACTGATCCTTCAAGACAGACTTCAGCAGTGCCACTTATCGCTATTTCGTTTTCAGCAGCTGAGATTCTGCATCCTTTTACAAACACGCCGTTTGTGTTTAGAGCTAAATGGGTTTATCTTGAAATGCAGCCCTTTTCCTGAGGGCTTGTGGCCTGTACAGTTTTCTTTCCGCCTTTTTTTTTTTTCCACTTTGCCCAGCTATGGCTTCATTCCTACATTTGACTAAGGTGGAAGCTGGCAGTCCCCAAGAGGCAGGGGAAGGGTGGAATTTCCCAGGTCACATGCAGGACTCCAGCCTTCTCCCACGCATGGGGCACAACCTCTGAGCAGGCAAGGTGCTTACAGCTACTTTCTGTTCTCCAAGACAAGTTTAATAACGTCACTGTCTCCATAAATTCATTCTCTGCAGAGCAAGAAATACAATCACTGCTACCACAGGCAATCTTCAATGCGTGCATTTCCATTTCCCCCTCCTCACAGTGAGGCAATGAAAGGGTGTTGCTCATTTCTCTCCTCACTGACACGTCACAGGTTTTGCCAGCTTGATGGTCCTGCAGCTGATTGTGGCACCTCAGTGATCCCAAATCCAGAGGTGAAGGCATGGGGGCATCAGGGGTTCCTGGTTGCAGCTCAGGCTTGGCCAGATCTTCCTAGAGTGCAGGCATTCCAAGCAATCCCTTACCCTGGTCTGACCCCAGGCTCCCCACCTCGGCTCATGCAAACACAGATTTGGACCAGAGCTGCATGTTTTGGGACAGCTCCGGTGCCCTGGGCTCTGCCTCAGATCTGGCAGGCGGAAGCTTGGGCTGGAAAAGCTGGGAAATCAGTCTAAAAATATGTATTTCAGTAAAAGTTTGTTTTTCAGCTCTGTTTTTCTGCCTTACATGCTAGAAATGTGGGCAAGTGGTTTTTTGGTACCAAGAGCTGCCTTTTCATTAGAAAAGAATGTCCCCACCAACCACATCCCCATGTAAGGAAAAAGCAGCAACTTACTGGTAAAGCTGTTGAGTGGGAAGGCAGAATTACACTCTCTGTTCAACCTTACTGCCCTTTGAGTGAGGCTTCGATGGTTTCGGCAGCTCCTCGCTGGGACTGACGCACGCGCGGAGGTCAGCACGAAACCCACCCGCTCAGCTGAGGGCAGGAGCCTTGCCAGGCTGCCAGGCAGAGCCTCTGCTCCCTTCCCTGCTGCATCCCGGTTGCTGAGGTCTGTGTGTTCACCTAAATCAGAGAAAGCGTGGGATGAAATGCTTCTTCATCAGGGCTGCAGCTGGGGCCGTGCCTTCCAATTAATTGAAAAGCCCAGAATAACTAACATTTTGCACTTATTATTTTTGGACTGAAGGAGGAATGTCCCCCCTGAAATGGGGAATGAATGACAAAATGAATACGTGGAGGGCATTATGGGAAAAGGTGAAAAGTTCCTCTTACCTTGTACAGAAAGTGCACCACATGCGGCTCGATCTGTCAGCTGAGGGAACTCATAAGCTGTTGCCAAAACTTAAAGGCTCACAGGAGCACAAGCACTGCTGGGTACTTGGATAAAAAAAAAAATTCATTATTATCCATATATATATATATATATCCCCTGAAAATAAGAAAAGGGTGGAATAGTTTTTATTCTGATTCTGTACACAAAATCCTGGTTTTATAATGGAACAATCTCAAATTCCTATATCTGGGGAAACAATAAGCAAAAGGAAAAGTTTGGGAGATACAAAGTCTGGACACAGGATGGCATTTTGGAGCACGGATTCATTTCCTGTTAAAAACAAAACCAAATGCTGAACTCTTTAACCCAGCCACAGTACCCCGCTGATTCAAGAAGCCCCTCCATTCAAAGAATGTAAACTCTGCTGTGACAGGAGCTGAGAGTTCTCTTTTATGGAGAGCAGGAAACTTTTCTAAAGGGCCAGTTTATGACCTGGTTGGAAAGCTGGAAATAATTAAGTGTTCTAGTCAAAGGTCAAAGTCATAGGGTTAAATTCCTAGGAACTCAAAACAGCCCTCGCTGACTGTGCCAAGACTGATCATTTGGCCCTTTTCTGCCCACAGTGGGTAAGCAGTGAGCAGCCTGGGACAGGACAGCCATTCCTCAGTTATCTGCTCTTTCCAGTTCCAAGTCTGACGTTTTCAGACTCATCACACGCTCGTGGTCTAAAAAAGCAAAGCTGAGGTTAAAAAAATAAAAATAAAATCTGGAAATAAGAATTGCAGCCAAATGACCTATTTATAGCCAACCCAAATATGAGCTAAATGACAAATGAAGGTCTTGATTCATATTCTGCTTCTGATGTAACCCTGCTCGATTTGATGGGGCATTAGACTCTGCAGGAAGAATCTGGCCCTTGGGGAGCTGTCACGCTCTGCTGTGTACACGAAAACTGCAGAACTGTCTATATCTGTAGGGATCTCGCTGCTTGAATTTGAAGCTGTGCATGGTGTTATTACTGAGCAGGGCTCAAAAACGTAATGAGGTGGAAGGGGGAATTCACTCTGGGTGCTTTTTACCAAACGATGACATCAGAGGAGCAACAGACTGTCTCCCCTTGTGACACTTAGCTGGAACACACTGCAACAATGAGTTGCCAACACCCCTAAAACAAATTATAAGCTGGTCCTGGTGAGACTCTGTCCAATGCTCTCAGCAGCCTGAAAGCAGAGGCAAGAGGAGAGCAGAGGTGGAGAGGTCCAGTACCTCCTCCACGAACTGTGTGACAGGGGAGAAACACACTGCTCTCGGAGCTGCTTTTCCCATTGCTTCTCATTCAAAGTCTTTTGCCCTGGTGCCTCCAAAAACTACGTGACTCTTGCTTTGAGCATCTTTATAAGGCAAAAAAAATAGCCCCAGTCATCCTCTGAGGGTGTTTCTCAGCTCTAATTGCAGTCAAATTGTCTGTTACAAGCCAAGCAGATTTTCCCTCTACACCAGGAGAGAAGAATTATAGTTTTGCCCCAGGCTTTAAGCTCAAAATCATCTCCATTCCACCTTGTGCAAGGAATCAGGTGATTCTCTGTTTGTCCAAATCCCTTGCTTTGCTCAAGGAAACCCATCCGGTATCAAATTTCTTCTTTAAAACTCGAGGTCTCAGATTGGATCTGAAATGTTCACAAAACTTGGTGGACATCTTGCTTCACAACGGGATGAACTGAGGTCAAATTATAAATATTTATGTGATTTTGGGACAGATCAGGTTCTGTCACAGTGAGATGAGTCAGTCTCTGCTGAAGACGGCCCTTTTGCTTTTGCCTCTTCTCAAGCTGTGGTTCTGCCAGTCCTCAAGCAATCCTGCTCCATCAATTCAGCTTTATTCATTCCGCCCCCCCGCTTCCTCCTCCTCGTTCAAATTTCTAAACCTGAAGAGCAACTGAGACCATCCGGTGACCTCCTGCACTGACTGTTCTGTCTTTTGTGAATCTAAATTGATTTTCCTTGCATGGGAACATCCAGGATCTACCCTTTGACCTTCAGCCTGAGGTTGTGTATTAGGAGTAAGAGAGAATGCAAAAATGGCATTTGACTGTCAGCATTGGCAAGAAATATGAGCCATCCTCTACCAGGAAACAGTCTGTTTGTGTCCAGGGCCTGGAAATATGGGAATTGCCAGGCTTTGCTCAGAAACAAGGGTCAATATCCTGTCCCTGATGCTAGCCAGCACCAGATGCTTGAGAGAAAGGTCTGAGAAGCCTGCAGCCGGGCAGATATGGGATAATTCCATTCTTATCTTCCTGCTGTGGGGAACAGGACGGCAAGCATGGACACAAACACAGATGCATACACGCACTCTGGAAACTGCAGGCCTCAGAGAGCTCTTTTCCTGCGAATACCGCAGTGTTCTGTGTCGAGTATTTTTAATGCCCATTGCTACAGCGTGCAACAGACCCCAGGGACCTGGCTCTGTTAAGGAAGGGAGTGAATAAGGCACAGGATGACAAAGGTTCAGGAACTGTATTTAGCTCTTGGGTTTCTATAATCAGTGTGCAGTTAATTAGTCAACTGAAAATGGGCACTAAAAAACAGCCCTGTTCACCAGCCCAGGAACTAAAATGTCATCATTTTGCAGAAGAACAATGTTTTTGAAAGAAATTTTCAACCCTTCAGTGGTATTCTATATGTGGGCATATTTTATAACCCAAGTATATTCTTGATTATTTTAGGCAAGCAGTCAATGGTCTTCAAGCCTCTAAGGTATGTTCAGCTTGCAGTAATGCTCCTCCTAGTCCCTACCTACTGGAAGGGAGATGAAGTGGGACCAGGCTGAGCTTGGATATGTTTCTACACTGCCCTGAACAGATCACCCTTTCTACCTATGATTTAATAATATTGGTTGTATTTTTTTCATAACAGCACTGATTCACTGGAAAAAAGAGGCTTTCTTTGTGTCAAGCTGCAGCTGGGGATTTGATGTGAGGTTTGTCAGGGATTCTGGAAAGCTACTGGAACAGCCACTGTGGATTTCCTGGCCCAGTTTCTTTCTGTGTTTTGAGTGTGTCTGCTGTTATGTAAATCTGATGATTATGAAAACACTACACTGTTTAATACCCACAGCTCAAATGAGAGGGGGAGGAGGAAGTTTGTGCTGACCTGTAAGAGAATCTTGTTATTGATACAGTTGAGGAAAACAGATCTCAGCACACTTTGCTTATTTAATTAGTGTCTGTTTCTAAGCCTCAGCTGTCCCACAGAACTCTTTCTGTACCAGTAATTAAAACACATAAAATTGTACGGAGCTATAAGATGATAATCCACATTGTCTGATACTGCTGCTATTTGACAGCTCTTCAAACAAAGTACAAAGCAACCCTGACCTTCCTAATGGGCTTTACTCAGAAAGAGAATCAACACAAAGGGATGTATAACTTTGCCCTCTAAAACCAGTGGGCATAGAAAATAGGATTGCAATTTCTTGGCCAAAAACAAAGTGTTTCCTTGGTTTTAGTGGAGTAAGCTATTTTTAGTTTTGTTCTGAGGTCTTTGTGAGGGGCCTCTCTGAATCAGTCCAAAACACAAAGTCCTCCTCCCTGATCTGGAGAACATTGTACTCCTCTTGCAATGCATGCTATTGAACAGCAGAAGAATAACCCCATGGGCAGGTTTTTCTGCAAAGGTTCCTTAAATAAAAGTTCCCTCTGTCCTCCCTCATCCTTTGTAGATGCAGTTCCATCCAGGGTTTACCAGCTCCTCTGCAAGCAAAGGGCAGCCAGGGCTGAATTCCAGGGTTAACTCTCTCCTGGGACAGCTCTGTGTGTGTCACACTTCGTCCTCACTTCACAGCAGGCAAACTTTCTTCTCTTTCTATTCCTCCCCATCCTTTCCACAAGGGCAGATGACCCACATAACTGCTTCTTTTTCTCAGGCAGGGCATCATTTAAGAGAAACAGTACATTCTCTAGATACTGCTAGTTCCATATGGGAAACTTGTTATTGATACAGTTGAGGAAAACACCACGTCGTGCAAAAGTTAATCAGATAAAAATTAATTCTGCTGGCTGAAGTTGGTTAAAAATTGTTGATGGTTACCCTTGCATTGGTAGGATTAATACCAGAGCAGACCTTGCCATCAGCACAAAGCCCCTGTAAGAGTGTGGAATCAGCATAAATCCTGTGCTGCAGATTTTGGCTGACTGGCCCACTCACCACATCCAAAAGTCATTCCCTGGTGAGGATCAAGTACATGCTGATGAGTGGCTGCTCTACAGAGTCTTACAACAAGCAGCCATGATGCCGGGTGGTCCAGGGTCCTAGAAGGTTTGGCAGTGCCATCCACCACTGCAGCTCTGCACAGGGACTACAAGAGGGGAAGGCATGATTCCGGCTTGTCCGATGTTTGCTGGCCTGCCGGGCAGAAAACCCTTCCTCACACCAAGCTCTGGCATGGTGTTTCAGCCAACTGTGCCCCATCAGGCACAGACAGATGCCCAAGACCTCTTTGGGTGGGATCCTGAGGACACCAGCCCACTTTAACTCCTGGCTGCAGCCCAGGGCGTACTTCGAGTCTGATGTGTCCTTGCATCACCAGTCTTCAATACAAACCTCAGTTTACAACCAAGAAAACTCTCCTTATGTCTGGGCCCATCTTGCTTTCCCTGAGGAACACAGTCCAGCACTGGTCCCTCGCCCTCCTCTCTAGAAAAGCCAAGCCAAGCCAAGGCAGCTCTTTCAAGGACTGATTCCTGAGCAGTCCCACGAAGCTGTTTGGCAGCAGGTGCCATGTAACTGATCCCACCAAGCTTGGTGGGACAGGCCTGGGTTTTCCAGAAAGAGCCACCTCAGGATGTAACAGGAGAAATTAGGGGCCCTTACGGGCTCAGAGCCAGCGCGGTGCTGGCTCTGAGGATGCTGTTCAATGTGGTCGATCCCTGCAGCTGTTAAGGAGTAAATTGCTACATAAAGTCATTCTGCAGTCAGGTAGACCCTCAGGAACACGACAGTCACCAGAGAGCTGCTGAGTCCTGGTAGTTACTTGCTTGCTGTTAGAAACACTCGCTAGGTTATAAAAGCTTGCAAGGAAAACATGTTCCCCCATAAGCCCTGCTGCTAGGCCCAAAGCTGTTTTAGGTACCTGGTACTGCTGGGCAGCCCATCACCTACTCTTTGGGCTGAAACAAAACCTTTTTCCACTGCAAATGATTTCCTATGGAAAAATCAGGCAGTTAGTTAAATGAAATTATGTGTCATACACATCTAATAGAGAGCAAATATTACCATTTGGTTTTAAAAAGTTATATAGGCAGTTCAGAAACAACTTTTTCCCTGCTCGGACATTAATGATAAATTACACTTGAAAGAAATACGAAGATACATGATTGTGGAAGATTTTTTAACTGAAAGAAAATAGAGATAATTGCTTTCTTCTGATTTTGACATAAGTCTTTTTCCCTGGAGACTGCAGGAAGAAT
Organism: Oriolus oriolus; assembly: GCA_013400235.1. Taxonomy (NCBI): domain Eukaryota; kingdom Metazoa; phylum Chordata; class Aves; order Passeriformes; family Corvidae; genus Oriolus; species Oriolus oriolus. The sequence goes on from VXBT01012594.1 coordinate 571,851, forward strand.
TTCCTGTATTTTCCCATTAGCGATGCCCTGCTCTGCTTGATGCCTTTCTGTGGTGCTCCATTCTCAAGGGCCACATATGCCCATATGGCAAGGCCCTGCCCTTCTGCCTTCCAGCTTCATCACTAACTTCACAGAGCTGTAGGAATTAGGTGGCATAACTGTGAAAGGAGGTAATATGCCTTAGTCCTGTAAAGTTTTCTTTTAGCAAGTTGAATATCCTTCATGCTAAAGAGGTAATGTGAAGTGGTTCTCTTAAATTCAGAGGATGCCCCCTGAAGAACATCACTTCATCTCTGCTACCCATCCATCTCTTTTTAGCCCTCATCCTTCTCCCTGCCGACTGAGTCCTGCTCTAAGGATAGTAATAACTTTAGCATGAGTTAAGGAATAACTGTTTCTTTTTTTATTTGTGCCATTTCCAGACTCAGTTGATTTCTAACTTTTACCAAACCTGTAAGTTCTTAAATTACAGAAAAAACATATATGAAAGCTGCAGTGCTCCATTCTAAACAAAGCCCAAATGCATTTTCCTCATTTCTTTACAACACCACAGTGATAATATTGAAGCTATTGCCAAAGTATAACTTTACAATGAATAGCCATTATGTGCAGTACCCCACTGTGTTTTCTGGGAATGGGAGGTATGAACATCCTTCACCCGAACATAAAATGTGAATAATGAAGATACTTGCAGGTATGTGCTCGCAGAAGAAAAGCACGGGTCCAAAAGCACTGCACATAACTTTTATCCCTGAGAGTGATTAAATGCAGATGGCTACCAGGAAAGCTGGGTTTTGCAATAGCAATCATATAGGATCCTTCAGACTATTTGGCTAGTAATTTAAGTTAGGAAAGCTATTTGCAGAATGTGACCTCTGGAATGTAGTTGTTCCAAGGAGATGTAACATATTATCAGGGAGTGAATTCCAGGACTGAGTTATTTCTGGTAACAATTGAACGATGACAAAAATATTTACAACTAACTTATAAAATAAAAACATTCAAATATTTGTGAAGGAGTTTATTTACAATGAAAATTTCCTCAGATCTCATTAGTTTCTACTTAGGACAGAAATAAATGGACAGAGACTTTGGAAATGATCCTGTATGCTCACTTACAAGATACATACCATTCCCATTAATTTTAAACAACGGGGCAATGAACAGCAAAGGCTAACAAGACACGCAACCCACAAACTGCTGCAAGTGCCCTGCTCAAAGTTCAGCCCTTCGCAGAAGTTCTCCATTTCTTCACAGCTGGTCTCCATATGAACCAACAGCTCAGTCCCAGTGAGGACTTTCACCCTTGTCCAAATAAACCCGAAGCAAAGGTAAGTCAGAGCATTGGCACTGCAGCTCTTTGCACGGAAGCACAGACCTGTGCAAGCACAAGGCACTAGAAACATGAGGGAAGATCTTAAATACTTCCTGTGTAAAACTGCCCACCAACTACAAAGCTTTTGCTCTCACCACCAGATACTGTAATCCTTGCTGCAAACGAGGACAGAATATTGGAAAGGATTTTCCAACCCCACATCATACAATTCCTTTCCATCTGCACCTTCAAAGGAGGTTTGTTTTTTATCCCACTAATACTCCCTGCTCTCAGGGGTACACGTCTCCTTTCAGGGCTGACATGAGCATTTGACGTTCATTTATTCTCGCGTCAGAGGTCTTCTTCAGCTTAAACAGCTTTCTTCTTTTTCCGGGGTGTATTTGCTGAAGTATCTATAAACAGCAATTGTATCCCCTTGAAGCTTTTGTTTTGCAAAGCTAAACAAACCAACAGGCATTTTAATACCTTTTCCTAACAAAAAGACAACCCCTAATCATCTGCTTAATGAACCTAATGACCTGTCTTGGCATCTGTCCCAGTATGAATTGATTCTTCTTGGAAGTAGGTGACTAAATTTCTAGATAACATCTTGTTGGTGCTTTACAAAACAGCATTGATATTTCTATGCCTGGCAATTTAATTCCCTTTCCTTAAGGGCAGGTCATGTTAGTGACCCCAGGTGGTCTTGTGATCAGTTAGTACACAAGTGGCACCCTCACACCTTTCCTTCTCCTGTGCACACGCACCAGGCATGGTGACTGCACAAGTCACACTCAGGCTGACCCAGCAGTTCCTTCCTCTAAAGCCCCTCTTGCCCCCTACGCCAGCCTCGGCCCAGAAGTGCAGCTTTGGATGGATGAAAGGTATTTCACCCAAAACAAAACTTTGCCTCTGAACACCTCCCACTTGTCAACAACCCACAGACCTTAATGGGTGCCACATCTACACTTTTCTCATTTTCCCTTCCCTGTACACTACTGTCTGACACTTCTCCCCAAAAAGGCCTCCCAACCACCATGCTCACCCCCGTCTCTGTATACCCTGACTGCGCACACGTCAGCCTCTGCACTGCTCAGTCATCCATGGAGTCAGGTTTGATGCTGCCTCAGGGCCACCCTTGGCTATTTTTCCTAGCACCCAGAAAAAGTTCTTTACTCCCAGATAGTCTCTATTGCTCTGTCCTCTTCCTACTACACTAAAAAATACTGAAATGATACAACAAGCTCTTGCTCAAGCAATGCCTGTTACGTACTTCATTATTTTAGGGAGAACACTTTGCAGTAGCTAAAGATAGTCCTTGGGTTTCATGTTGTTTACTTAAGTGCGTGTTGAGCAATCTAACCATAGCTCGGATAAACAAAGTATCCCAGAGAAACTGTAGCACGATAATCTATGTGTCCTGGGAGAAAGTCATGCCTCAGAAGCTTTCAGTTAGAAAGCAGTAAAAAAAGGGAATTTGAAGTGCAGCTGACTATAAATTATTACGCTGATCATTTTACAATACTTATTTCCATTATTTCCTTTGACTGCAAGCATCCCAAAGGTGGGAGGTGAATCAGGACCCCAAGGAAAACTGAACTGGATCTGCCAGGCCCATTGCAATGGCTTGGTTTGTGCTATACCTTCCCTTCCCATTGATCCCAGACCTGTCTTGTTCGCAAGGCGTGGCAGCTGCCCGGTCCCGTGGCAACTGTGCCCTGTTGGCACTGCTTCCTGCAAACTTCTGCTGCACCCTGGCACTGAGGTGCATCAGAAAGGGTTCAGCTTACCCATTTACAACCCAGCTGTCTGTCATGCAACACTGCTGCTTAGAGCACGCTCAGAAGCCACCTCTTGGATATGTATTTTCAGTTTTGTAAAACACACCCAGAAGCCTCTGTTGTCTTTTCCCCTCAGAGCCACCACTTTAGTCAGCATCCAAACCAAGAGAAGCTGGGAATATTCTGTTTCCACTGGGTGAAAAACGTATCAAGTGCTTTGTGCTACAGCCTTCCTGGCAAGACACAAAACTCTCTAAGTCATACTCATTTTCAGACTGCAATGTCAAACCAGATGTGGGACCAGATTTACTGTAAAAGGCTTCTTCTGGGCCATGAATCGTCAGGCAAACCTCTAATGCCCTGAGCACAGTTTGGGGCAATTATAAATTGCAAACTCAATGAGATACATCATTTCGCATAATTTTGATGCAAGCCCAGTCAAAACTCAGTGGATTGTTTTACTTTTTGGTATCTGCCAATGCTTCAATACAGCTTCATTCCCTGAGCAAAGGCATTAACTCAGTGTGTCAAAATGAGAGGGAGACAGTTTGTACCTGGTTTCAATATCTCAGTATTTGGGATATTTTAACATAGATTGTTGTTCCAATGAAATAAGAAAAGGTTTTTTGGAGTGTTTAGTGGAGTCAGAACCAAATCCCCAAAAATACAGATCTATCTGAGATATAAGTTTTTCAGGAAAACCAAAAGAAGCTGTTCCCAGGAGCTCACTGATATCCACTGATATGAACACTCACAAAGTATAATTCCTATGTTTTAGGACCAAGACTTGCTAGTTTCTTGTTCTTTATTGCTGTCATTTTTCAAGGTTTGTACTGAGGATCACTTCAAATGTACCCATCTAATGTAGTGGCCAATGGGAGAGGAAGCAGTTTTTAATAATGTTGAAAAAAATACAAGCCAAAAGTCAATCCTGACACAAAGACACTCTGCAGTTGATATTGCCAAGGATAAGAAGAGAAAGAAGTTATTAAAAATGTGCCAGGATTTCTTATCAGAGGCCACACTCTGTAGCAGAACTGGGAAAAGAGCCCCAAGCCTTTTGGCTTTTTCAGTCCACTGCCTTAACCTTCTATACCACTTTTGTGAACCCTTGGGGGTGGCACATCCACCTCTCCCTGAGTGCTTATTCTGCTTGCAAGCTTCATCCCAGGTCAATTTATGTAAAGCCATAGGAAAATTGGGAAAAAAAATGCTAATGAGCCACAACCAGAGGCTTGCTCTATTAAGCTTAATTAGCTAAACAGTGCTCCGGGAGCAGCTGAGGGACTACAGACCCTGCCTGAGAGGGGCACAGGGCTAAACAGGACTGTCTGCCATGACAGCTACGTTCCAGAGGCAGTGAAAATGGGAAAGGAGCAATTACAGAAGTCCCTGAGCCTGCTGTGTCATTTCATGCAATGTCTGTTTCATGTCATGTGTCATGCAACAAGTGGTCTATGCAAAAGCCATTTATGTAAAATTACCTTTTCCTGAGGAACCGGGGTGCAGATACAGAGACAGCTCTGGGGGCTGAAGCTCAGACAGAACTTGATGAGTCTAAACATTACAAGACACTAATTACCTCAAAGTGGGCTATAAACACACAGATTCACAGGGCTGTGGAAAGATGATTTGGCCACAGATTTATCTAGAGAAAAGAAAAAAGTTGGCCACTGGACTTTGGGGAAAATTATTATGGATACTGTTTGGGAAAATAAATGGATCTGTTGGACCAGTGTTGAACAGGAAAAGGATTTCTTTTAAATGAGGAATACCTCTGGAAATTTTGGCCAAGCAGCACTGTAGGCAGTAAGAGAATAAAAGAATTAACAGACAGCAAATCATTCAGTAGTAAAGCCACTGGTGTTTATACCAGGACTCCTTCTGTGAGGAAAAGGTTCTGTGAGCCAAAAACACAGCAGTAGCTGATGTTCGTAACGTGGATGCCGTCTGAAACAAGCTGAAGCTGCCTTAAAGAGTCTGTTTTCTTTTGGTATTTGAGCAACACCTTGCTGGTGTTTTTCACCAGCTCTGTGGCCATCAGGAAAGATTGCTAAATTTCTTTTTTAGGTCAAGTAAGCCTGGAATTTATTGTACAACAAAAAATTTCGGAGAATAATGGGTTTCATACACGGAAGAACAAACTGACTTCCATGTCCATTTAAAATAACAGGACACACAGCTGGCACCAATCTGGACACACAGCATCAGTTTGTCCAGCTTCAGAAAATGAGAAGCTGGGAGTGAAGACTTTGACTTGAAAGAGATGGGAAAACCTAAGCCATTATTTTTTTTGTGCTCAACAAACTGCAGCAAAAGCATCTGGTTATTCCTCTTCATCTAAAGTTGACCTTTCATTTCTGGAGGAAGGAGGGTCCTCAGACATGTTTCCTAACATTTACTGTAAGATTTCTAGTATTTGACTTTTCCAGGAGCATCTATCCACATCCCAGCTGGAATTTCCTATTTGAAATTGCAGCTCAGAGTTTACAAACTTATGATGAAACTTGTGAGGATTGGGCAAATGCTTCACCTCTCCACTGACACAGAAAACAGCAATCTTCTCAGTACAACAGAATTTAATATGAAAAGGGTCATAAATGCCTACAAAAATATAAATTATTTTCACCTGCAATGGGCATCTGTTGTCAATATGTCACAGTTTGCCCTGAAGACTGTGCAGGTTAAGGAAATAATACTTTTACGTCATCAGAATAACAAATCCAGCCTGTTCAGGCCTGGTGTAGTCTAACTAGTTGGATTTTCTAAGGTTTCCAAATGCCCGAGGATCTTCTCTGCCTTCTGCCTGCCCTGTTAATTTGGAGGCAACACACACTCGCAGCCCAAATACATGGTTGCAGCTCCTGCCTTTGCTAAGGAAGGTTCATTTCTGTGGGAAGCAGACTTTCCAAACATAGCCCACAGTGGCACTGAGGTGTCTGCAGGCTCTGGGTCACCATCTAACAAGGATAAGGTGCAAAAGCAGGAAAGGTCCTTATTGCTAGAGCTTGGTGCCTGCCCCTGCTTCAGCCGCAGCAGCCCAGTGCAGCTTGGATCACAAGCCAGAGAGCTCAGCTAACAGGCTCTGTGGCCACGTTGAAGCTGATACAAGTAATTTTGGTACACAGGGTCACACTTATAAAAGTAGGAGCTGCTACCTGAGCCAGGCTGCTGCACCTGCAGGGGTGATAACCTCTGGGCCAGGGCAAGGCAGGCAACATGTTTTTGTGGACTTGAACCTGGACCCCCGATATTGCCACCTCAAAATGAATTAGCAGCCATGGAGCTAGGAACTGCAGCCAGGTTGGACCATGAAGCAGAAGGGAAATACAGTCTTAGGAAGGAGACCAGCATGACCATCTGCTGGACATTAGTGCCTTTCTCCTGAGTTAATTTGATTTTCCCCTGCTTTGATCTGACTTTTCAGAGCTGCAAGGCTCTTTTTTAGCCCTGTAGCAAGGTCAGAAAAATCCTCAGGAATTGGGACTGCCAAGTAAACCATGATGATAAGATGAAATTATTAACCATCATAGCTCCATCAAATTTGTTGACTACAAGACAGTCACCGATGACCACTGGACTCTCCCCGTGGGCTCTCTGATTCGAGGAGCACTCTGCCCAAATATCTGACAAATCTGTCGAAAACAAGGCTTGCCAAGTAGAGAGGAACTACTCTGACAAAAAACCGAAAGAAAAACATTTGTGGTTTCTGTCTTTTACAAAACAAGAAGAGGGGAGACGGAGTAAAAATGTGCTCCTACAACCAAGCCTTGCATATGGAGCCACTGGGCAGATGTGGTTTCCTTGGACTACACTGACCTCTCTGAGGACACGAGAAACCCCATGAGAAGGGTCGGAGGAGGGAATCAGGAACAGCGTCCCTGGCAAGGTAAGTGCTGCCCAGCAAAACCCCTCCAATGTAATTGCTGGCGTTCTGGAGAGGGTCTGCTGTCCAGTGGCTGAGCCTGAGCCTGCAAGCCTCTGCACAGCCTGGTCCCTCTCCATGTGGATGTGCAGCGACCTTCTTGATTTTTTTAACAACACTATCAACCGGTTTGAAGTCTGTGCTTGTTAAAGGCCAAATTAGTCTCTGTTTTGATCTCATGGGCTTTTCTAGTTGAAATAATTTTTTCTGTGTGACAACTGACCATAGCAATTTAACTCCTCTGCCCACTTGGATCCTGATAAGTTGTTTAATGAAGATGTGTTTCATGAGTAATCAGAGAAGTCCTGCCCCATTTCCAAAGGCAAATCAGGAAGTTGGCTGGTAGCAGCAAATTTATTTGCCACTCCTGTTTGAACAGGGGTCAAAACCCACTTAACTGCTGTTTGCCAAGAAGAAATACATTGTAAACTCTTCTGGACAAAGACCATCCTTATTCCAAGCTATGCATTATCAAACAGATCATTATCTCTTAATTGTATCACTACTTATATTTATCAGGAAGTTTTCTATTTTCTTTTCAGCATTGAGTTTACAGTAAAGTATCCTTCAGTCAGTCCTGTAAGCATCAGGATATACTGACAGTTCTCTAAACAGAGGTTTAGTATGTGAGAAAGTTCAAATGTAACTAAAATAGGGTTTTAAAGACAAAAGGTATCACTCTTTGCAAGTGCCTATTTCACCATAGGTCTGCCTCAGTCAATCCTGTGGATTCCAAGGCTTTCGAGCCTACAGATCTTCATGCGGCTGAACTTACACCACAACATTTTTTTTCTTTATTTAGGCAATGATGGAGGAACATAATGTAATTGCTGTACTTTCTAGTCTGTGGTGGTGGGTGAGCTGTTTTCTAATGCTAGTGGCATTTGATTTCTGAAGTAAAATACGTTTTGGTAAGAAAGCATCTGTGAACATTATTTGAATAACGACTACAAACGACTACATGTACTATGTCAGCTACATGCACTGTGTACTCCCTCTCCCACTTTCTGCAGCTGTTCACAACTGATCTGTGACTGTACAGAAAACAAGCATGAGTACTCAGGAAATACTACGTGGTGACCTGCCACAGGCTGCTCAGCCTCTTTCAGTTGCACCATTCAGGGCGCAACAGGATATGACAAAAGGTTAATGAGGATATGCCTTGAGTACACATTGTATTGAAAGCAGCAAATGCAGTTTTGCCCTCTTTTGGACTGTTTGAAGGAATCATTTCCAAGGCTAAAAAATACACTTGGATAAAATGCTTGCAGAGTAAATTTTGCTAAGTAATTCGCAACACCAGTGAATTTGTACTGAACTGAACAACTCTGCCAAAAAGACAAGGCAAGGCTGAAGACACCTGTGTAGCAGCCTAAAACACACTAAAAGCAGCCCTCATCAACCTCCTTGTAAGTCGCTGAAGTCAGTATCCACCAGCTGCACATCCGAAGGGCGGACCTCCCTAAGCCTGGAAATAACAGAGAGAAAATCCAGCTCACTGCTGAGGCTTCCTCCAAAGCAACGCTGCTTCACAGGGCCAGCTAAAAAAAGTTAATCTTTGCTGGAAAAAGCCTGGTATAAACAGCAGGCAAAGCTTAACCAAGGATGGGCATTGGAGTGTGGTGCTGAGGCTAAGTGCATGGAACACAAAATTTTTTTTGCCTGCTTCTCAGGAAAATGAAAGAAGGCTGATAAAAGCAACTTGTGTTTCATCAGGCAAGCTGCCTCTTGGGATGAGCTTTGACTCTCCCATTGGGAAGAGCCAGGGGACCCACTGTGGCTGAGAGATATAGCCTGCAGCTGGATAGCAGAGATAAATGAACATGTGAGGGACCAAAATTTAAAGGTGGGTGAGTCAAAACACCTCAGAGCAGGAGCATTTATACTTCAGGTCTGTGACAGAGGATGTGAGAGGAGTGGAAAGAGGGAAAGAGGAATCTGGTTTTTCAGCGGGAAAGGGGATGAGGAAGGGAGAAGTAGTTTGGGGAATGTACGGCACTCTCTGTCATCCTCTGAACAGTCCACATGAATTCCTTCTGCCAGTTGTCCCACCTACCCTTTTCCCAAAAGTGGATCCTTCTCCTTACCACTACACCATGCATTTTAATCTGCGTGGTTTCCCACAGAGAGCACAAACTCGACGGAGCTGTTACAGAAAAATGTAACAGATTCCTGTTAGCAATCCCCGACTATGTATCCAGCCTGTCCTCCTACATGCAAACATAGCACTGCTCTCTGCTCCTGGAGTTTGCCCTCAGTGATCAAAGTGGCCTAATTGATAGACAGTTAAGATGATTTTATAGCTACTCTGAATAACTCCAGTTGTAGGGTATGGCTTGGATTTTTGCAAACAAAATCATTTTCATTACCTTACTCTCACCTAAATTTGCTCTTTCGAAGCAAAGCATTCTCCAAGTGCCCTACCATACAAGCTTGGTGGCAGGCATGTCATCGGAAGTAGTATATTCTAAAGAAATATTAGCATTTTAAAGAAATCTTAAAGTTGTGCTTTTAAGAATCAAAACTGGAAGCTATTTTTCTTACCACTCAGTGGGAAAACATTTTGAATTAATCACATACTAACCAAAGAGTAGGTCATGAATATCAAACACTTAAAACACTCTAACAGCATCTGGGGAACAGCCTGAAAAGCAGAGACTCTTCTATGCCTGTGAATAATACAGTAAATAGTGAAATATATGCCATTACTTGGTTTGGAGCATGTGGTGGGCTGCGCTCAGACCCTCAGACGTTCTGTCCAAGATCACATCAACAGTTCTCCTCGGTCAGCAGTAAAAAAAGAGATCTAAACAGATTCACAGAAGTTTTAGGCAGACCAGTATACTACAGAGCAAAAATTAATGGTCCTCAATAAATCTTTGTGATACCTTTGATTTAAAACTCAGTGGTTGTGTTTACATGGCATGACAAAAAAGCTGGAAGGACAGTACGGCCCACAATGGATCCACCCTGTATTCTCTTTGGAGAGACTCTCAATACATTGCCTAGACATCTTCCCTGAGGGAAGGAACAAACAGGGATCGAACCCAGATACATATTTGTGCTCTTCTCTCTGCCTAATTACTGATCAAAGTCCTCCTATCCTGTGCCTGAGCAGCACTGGGCTCCCTGCCCAAAAAGGGTGCTCAAACCAGTGCCTGTTGCTGCATCGTGAGTTCCCTGCCCAGGCGAAGGAGCTGGAAATAGGTGGTCTTTAAGGTCCCTTCCAACCCAAACCATTCTGTGACTCTGTGATCTTCTATGTATCTTCCAGAGAAAGCATAATCTTTGCTTCTTGACCTTATTTGTTGTTATGGAAATGACTGCAATATCCATGCATTCAGCATGAACAGGAAAAGCTCTAAAGAAGTCTGTGGCCTTTAGGGATGCCTAAACCAGAGCTGCTTTAAGTTCTGTGACATTTTTTCTCTATGGTAGCTTGTCAATCTGTTGGCTTCCTCCCGCTGGTTGTCTGATCCTAGGGAGGGCCCAAAAGGCTCTTCCAGGGGAATATTAGGGGCTGAAATGCCCGAGAAGAGGTTATTTGTTCACCTGTTCATGGAAAGAATTAAAGAAGGGAAAACGAATCGCACTTTCCACATCATCTGAAGTGCAAGAAATGACCTGTTGTCACCAAGGTTCAAAGGTTGAAGGATGCTGCCTTGGCTTGCTGGGCACCAGCGTGTCCTTTCTACGCAAGCTTCACGTGACATGCTGAGGCAGGCAATCATGTGATGGCCTGGTGCAGGGACCTGGTTATAGGGGAGTAGGTGACGATGAATCACCCACACCCCTATCCCCTCTCTTTGCCCCATGCCACAAGGAAACAAATGTGCTTTAACTAAACTTCACCTCCCTCCAAATAAAAGCTTGTTTCTCTCTGAACAGATGAACTCTTGCCTGTCAGCAGAGCATCTCTAAATGTCTCAGGCAGGACACCTCAGCAGGATTTTATTTGGCCTTACATTACTCTTGTATGGCTTTCTGAAAATAAAACACCCTTGTGTAATGATAGCACTGATTGTTTCTACTCCACTTCCTGATCCAAAGCAGTACAGAAAGTATTCTTTTTCTAAGCTGCAACCAAAAACGTTCAGAAATCTTGATTTTCAGAGGGGTATTCTCCTTCCTCTAGAATTAACAGTTGGATGCTGATAGACAGGAGTAGCAAGTTATGCTGTTTCTACATTAATTGAACAGCAAATTAAAAGTGACACAGAGATAGAATGCCTGCCATGCCCTGCCCAAGCCCCACAAGACCCTCCCTCTTAATGCAGGATGTCTTGATCTCAGGTGAGGGAGGAGGAGGAGGTTTTTACAGTCATTTAAGCCCCTATGCAGGTACACAGCTCACTTTTCAGCCCAGATAGGGATGTGGCCCACTTCAACGGAGATGAGAAAAGAGCTCCTTTTTTGCCTTTCGTGAGACAGACATTCTTCAATTTCTTTTATGGCTACAGATGACATAGCTGTCTAGAGGCACTCTGGTGAGGAGAAGCGAGGAGGAGAAGAGCCAGTGTGGGGGTGGAAAGCTGCAGCTCTGCCCCTCCATTTGATGTGGTCTCTTTTAAAGGTCACCCACTGGGACCTGACATCAGTCAAACTATTTTTGTAAAAATGAAGATTTATATAACACATTTGTGCTATAGCTCTTGGTTCTTTTTTCTTAAATTACTTAAAGCAATATAATAACTTTCACAGGCATATCATAGGAGAGTGCCAACATTTCAAACATTTCCTTGATGTAGGATGATCACAATTGAAAGGAATGTGAATTTTATCCAGCCGTCGGTAAGGTTTTGTTTTCCTTAATCCCTGAGACTAAATCATTGGATAGTTTTCAGCCTCCAAACTAAATCTTAATTGAGACTAGCTGTCATTTAGGTTACTGCACGACTCTTTCAACCAAAGCACCGGGGTCCATTTGAGGAAAAACTGGGACAGCCCCTGGGATGGGGACCCTCAGCACTTCTCATTAGTGTGAGCTGGTTGTGCAAGGGAGCTCTCCAATACTTAGGAAAAAAGCAATCAAACTTGCTTGTTAGTAATAAAATTCATTCGTTTGAAGTGTTCTCCTGCTCAAACCTGTGAGCAGTGTAAGCCAGCCAGAATTCCCACAGACTGGAAATAAAGCTGGTGGTTTGTGTCCCAGGGGATGCCATTTTGCTTTGTGCTGCATACACACGAGTGATTTTTCTTTTCCTCCAGCATGAGAGTTCAGCTGATCTCTTGAACTGTACAAAACCAAAACCTTTCATCCCCTAACAAAAGTCACTAGCAGTAGGTTTCTATCTAGGCTTCTGCACAGGTGTTGACAAAAACAAGTGGTTCAGCTGTGACACTGAATTTAGTAGACAAGATCCTGACACAGAGGGGAAAATTAGAAATATTTCAGTGCCATTTCTACTGCAATGACTTGGAATACCTCCAAGCACTCAAGGCAACATTTTTCCACAAAGTAAGTTAGGTCCCTTTTCATCAGGACCAGAGGGCAGTTTCTGTCCCCTTTGCCAGGATCATCCACAGGTGAAAGGAAATAGGAATGGAAACACCAAGTACAACCCACTGTTCACCTCCCCAGCAGCAACAAATCTATGCCAACACCAATGCAGGGAGAAGTTCCTGCCAAAGGTGGGAGTGAGAGAGGAGTAAGAGAACAGTGTGTTTGCCATGTCCCAGAGATCCCCCTCCCACAAGTCCCATTCTCCATGGCACTCCTCAGGCAACATAAGGGATGGTCTGGAGGCTTTGTTTAATTTGGAGGAAAACCTAGAAGTATTCTCAGTTCTCTGTGACTTGTCTGGGGAAGAACCACTTAAATCATAATGCCAAGGCTTAGCTTTAACTAGGATTTTAGCCCCAAGCCTTAAAGATTAATAACTTAGACGGACTGTTCAGGTTGTGCCAGCGCCAGTGAAAACAGACAGGCTATTTCTCACCCTGAAAACAAATCGGGAAGAGGGGAAATCCAGGAAACCCTGGAGGGACCCGTTTCTCCCTTTCTAGAAGGCCTGTGGATTCCTAGCCTGGGACTGCATGTCTAACTTTCTGGCAATTAAAATTAGGTCAGAGGTGTCTGGGTTTCTGCACCATGGCTTCTGCCTTTTAAACAGAGAGTGAAATTCATTCCTGCTTCACAAGGGAGTCTCAAGGGTGAATTCAACATTGTGCACACCAACATTGTGCTGAAAAAAAAAAAAAAAGCCTGTACACAACCAGCCTGAGCACCTCAGCACTCCATGGCTTTCATTCCAAACAGTGCCAGTATCTCCTAGAAACAGAATTAAATGTTCTTTTTATGTGAGCTGTTGGAAGTTCACACATCAGATTCATAATTCTGTTTCATGTCAGGATTCAGCTAAATAATGAATCCCAGTGAGCATTTTGCTTTAGGAAAGTATTCCCAATAAATACCAACAGACTTTTGATTTTTTTGAAGCTATACTGAATGCGTAACTTAATGATAACGAATGAGTGACTGCTGCTTCTTATCACAGCTCTCAGTGATAGAAAACCTTTGCCAAAACCCTACTAATTGAATAGTACAGACTGGGGAGCAACTGGCTGCTGGAAGGGATGTGGGAGTGCTGGCAGGGACTAAGTTACATGTGTGCTAGCAGCACACACTGGCAGCAGGGACAGGTGCCAATACCCTGGGCTGCACTGGCAGGAGCACGGCCAGCAGATGTGGTGAAGTGGTTTTTCCCCTCTGCTCTGTGCTCATTAGAGCATATCTGGACACTGTGTCCAGTTTTACCCATCTCACCCCCCCCGTGCCAATACAGGAAAGGCTCCCATAGCCTTGGGTTGAGTTTAGTGTAGGGCCACTACAATGGCCATGGCTGGAGCTGTGGCTGGAGCACCCAGCCTTTGTAGAGAGGCTGAAGGACCAGGAATCATTCTGCCTGGCGAAGCGATGGCTTTGGGGATGATCTATCAGTGGCCCTACAGTGCCTACAAGTAGGTTCCCATGAAGACCAAGACAGGCTCTTCAGAGGTGCATGCTGAGAGAATGGGAGACGAAAGCTGTACATCAAACAGGGGCATTTCTGACTTGAGGTGAGGAAAGTAATTTTCCCCAAGGACAGCCAAACCATCAGCAGGCGACCCAGAGACACCACTACATCTCCATCCTTGGAGGTTTTCAAGATGAGCTGGACAAAGCCCTGAGTGATCTGGGCTGATTCCATAGCTGGCCCGGCTTTGAGCAGGAGGTTGGGCTAGGTGAGCTCAAAAGGTCCTTTTCCTACCTGTACTGTAAGCTGTTATTTGTCATGAAAGGTACAGAAACAGTATCAGGCACCACTGAATATCTCTCGACACATAGGGCAGCTAAGCTACAATGACCTGCGGGCTGTCTCTCCAAGAGCACTGCATCCAGTTAGTTAAGGGTCTTGTGAGGCAAGAACGCCAAAATGATTTTCATTATAACTACGTGAGTGGTCATGACTGAATGCTGATCTGCCAAGACCTGGTCTGGAGCCAGGTGAGGTAACTGGAAAGTTTGAGGGTACACATCAGCTGATGTAGATATCCAAATTTGAACTCATTATTGGCAACTCGATTACGCTCCGTGAAAAGACGTACTTAGGCAGAAAGCTGAAATAGGTCAGACTGATTAATGCCAAAATACATTTTCTCTCCCCTGACTACAAAGGGAGTCTGGCTACTCCAGATACAGCTGTGTATAGTGCACACCTGTGCAGTTAGATCAGATGATTCCTGCCCCTACTGACTTCAGCAGGGGGGTGAGGTGATGGATTATGCTTGAAGTCTACTGAGGTCAGCACAGTCAGACTCTGAAATAAAATGTAGAAAGTCCATGCAGAACTGTATTTCTGGCACATCTTCCAGTTTAGAGTTCTAGTCCCACAACTTTACGATTCTAACAGTTATTTATTGAGAATGTATTTTCCTTCTTGACTGTCATGGGTGGAACAGGCTTGAGGATGATAACAAGAGACTGGGTGAAATTTTATGGTGGAAAGCATGAAGAAAACTGAGGAGAAAAATACCTGACTACTAGCACATCTTACAAGTTATGAATGTACTGTGGGATCTGATAACTTTTCCCTGAAGCCGAGATACATTGTGCCAAGCTTCTTCCCAAGTCCACGACAAAGGCAATATGAGCCTGCTCTCATGGTCCTAGCAGAGGAAAAGGCTGATGCCACCCTCCATGTTATCAGGGGGAATATTTCCAGCAGATGGAGCTGAGCTGCCCAGGCTGAGAAGGGCTTCGGGAAGCCTGAAAAAGCTGGGGTTAACTCTGTAGTTTCAGTCTGTTTCTGTTGGCAGAAGCAGGAGACTACAGGGTGAAGTGAATCAAGACTCCAGTCCAGGTTAAAAATAACAGCGTGAGAGGAGAGGGCTTCTGGAGGGTGAGCAGAGAAGGGCAGTGGCCAGCTCTGCTTCCAGACAGGCAAATGCCTGGGAGGTGGCACAGGGTGAAAGGTGGGACTTGTGCTCCTGGCAAACACCAGCTCATGCTGGCTGGGACCTCCTGAAGTGGAAGCCCAGCCAGCTGAGGAGCTGAACCAGGGTGAAGGAAGGTGAAGGAGGGTCTGACTGCTGCCCCAAAACACTCCCAGTGGAGAAATAGAGCAGAAAAGAGTGAGTGACAAGAGCTGAAAGACAGTGTCATTCCCACACACTGAAAATATGTTTATCCTGGCCAGTAATATGTTTAGGTTGGAAATTAGAATAAGGTTTCATTTCCTCTTCATTTCACTTATTTTCTTCAGTCTTCAGCATTCTCGCCTCCACAAATAAAACAACGTCCGAACCAGAATCCCTCCGGCATCCACCCTCCATTAACAAATGCGTGCAAATGACTTCTCTGTCAGCACACTGCTGATGGGCAGAGCTACAGCACCATAAGGATATAAATGTCAAACAGGTCTCAGAGAAGCAATAGCTTGCATTAGGCAAAATTAATTTAGGAAAACAACAGACAAGTACAGAGGTCTGAAGGAAATGTCACAAGCCCAAACCTTATTTGTTTCCTGTTACCAAATATGTAAAAAAGCCTACAAAAAAGTGTAAACTTCCCCCATCAGCCTTCCCCACACTTTTCTGTGTTGTTTAGTTTCCAGCTCATGCTGTCCATGTTTCCATTTTATTTTATTTCCATTTTATTTTGCGTTCTTCCTATGTTTACTAAGCCACCCCCAGGTACTCACCACCTGTGTATCTACACAAAGTGTTAAGATGGGAGAGAGATGATCAGGAGGGACAGCATGAGCTGTGAAGGTCTTCTAGGCAGCCAAGACACTTGTCTATGTTCTTTGGAAACCCTTTGATACAGATCAGTCCCTGAGTATTCAGGTCTCATCTCCAGCTTTCTCCCTGTACGTTTTCCCTCTCTCCTCCTGCTGGTATGGGAGCAGACTCCTTGACACTTGCTCTCTAAGTAGCTGGCAGCAGGCACACAAGAAACTGGCTTGTGCTGCATGAGCTGCCACAGAAAAACCCCCACTGAATGAGACGCACATGTAGAAACAGCTCCCACCCAAAGGAAAGTGTTACAGTTACCATCGCTATCACAATTATCACAATTAACATCTCATCTCAACTCCCGAAGACCCAACAGAAAATTCAGACCCTCTCCTCCCACTTTTGGAAAGTAGCTTTGCCATTCTTGTGTAATTACTCAGGAAAAAAAAAGTAATAAAGCCAATTATCTTGTCCTTGAGTCACGCCACTTGCAGGCTTAGTGCGGCGAGCTGAATTCCCCAACCGACCGAACCGAGACAGCTCCGTGGAAAGCTGACACAGTGCTTGGGAATGCCAAGCCAAGCAAGCAAACAGCTCATCAAAACAAGCTTTTCTAAATCTGTCCCATGAAGCAGAACAAACACATGGGCAACACCAGTGCTATGAAAGGAAGACATTTAGGACTCCAGTCCTTAAACCTACTCTACACTTTAGCTCTAGCAGAGCTGTGAAAATAAATACATGTTAAAAATCACCCCATCTAGAACCCGGTCAAAGGGAAGGCCCCAGTATAGACACAATCATATTAATATTGCAAGTCCTTCTTCTGATGGTAACGTTTACCCCAGTTGGGGAATCAATCTGGGCTACAAATGGGTGTAAAGTCAAGGTTCTTTCAGCCTTCTGAGAAGTCAAAGTACATCAAAACACACAAGATATGTTACTCACTGCCTGTGCAAAAAGCCTTGATCTGCAGTGCTTGTGCCGGAAGGAAGAGGAAGGCCTTAGAGAAAGAACGAAGAGGCTTTTTCAGTGTATTTGTTCTGCAGGCACTTATTCCTGGCCCACTTATTCCTGTTAAGAAGGATTGTTCAGGTATCACCTGAACATCACTCACACAGAGGATGGACACTCGTACGCATACATTTTACTGCATCATTGCAAATCACACATGCCAAACAAGCTTCACAGATTGCCCATGCTGACCTCTAAGGTGGTGGAGGAAAATCACTCAAGGGTGAGACTTATCTCTACGCTGAGTAATGACTCTCTGTGTCTCTTTCAACTCCTGTCTCCCTCTCAGGGAGGTTAGTGAACCTCTGCCTCTCACTCCTACTTAACTTCCATCACACTTTTCAGAGTGCAGTCACTTCATATAAACGGTACAAGTGAAGACAGGCGTGCCTGCTGCCCTACTCCTTTCAGTCTCCTAAGTCAGCAAGGAGTGGCTTTGCAGTGTGCCTGCTACCTAACATAAAATGCCTCCTCACATCCAAGTGCAGCCAAATGTCTAACATTTCCATCCCTATTGCACCTATGGCGGAAAGCTGGCAATGGTCACTCTTGATTCACATGTGTACAAGCCAGTACTTTCAGTCACTGACAGGCTCCTGCTGTCCCAAAACTAGGATTCAGATCCCACAGCTGACCGAGAAACTCATCCTGATATAGACTTTCCTGCGTAAATACGTGCAGTACATCTGTGGCCACCCAGCCTTTAGTGTATTTATGTACAGTTTCCCTAACACGGTGTTCTACGTTATTTATATACTGATGATACAACAAATGTGAAAAAGAGTTGTAAGGTGACACAAATATTCAGTGCCTCATGGACCCACAAAAAAATGATCCTGGTGTCTTCCTTTGTATTAAGAACTTTGTCCTTTCACATTCTTCTTGAAAGGCTGCCCACAGCTCAAAAACCACTGTGAAAACCCTCACCTTTGCTCAGTTTTTGCAGTGTTCAGAAGTGGAACAAATCCAATAGTAACATCCTGGCTGTGGAACCAAATAATTGGTAGCCATGAGGTGAAAATGATTATTAGATCTGGATTTCATCCTTGTTTGTGTTTTGAACAGGCTTGTGATACTGACCCAAAGTCTGGCTTCCCTCTCCAGGGAATTTAATCACTAGAACAGCACAAAGCATCTATAGGGCCAGACCTTCCTCCCCTAAGGGCCCTACACAGCTACCACAGAACCACCCCAGTGACCCTTTGCTGGGTCTTCTCACACATTACAGCTCCCGAGCACAAGACACCCTTCCCCAAGGGACCAAGGGAAAGTCCTAAGCTAAGGAGACAGGGGGTATCCTGCCTGCTTTAACACACACCAGGAATGGCACTGAGGGAGCAGGCAAACTGAGCTTAAAAAGGAGTACTGGATGTGGGAGAAGTCAGTTCTGTCTAGAGCCTCTGAAATGGCGTGAATTCACTTAGCCTGGCCTGCTTGAACTATAATGCCCACAGTGTTTTTACCACAACAACTGTGACTTTATCACAGGCTCTTTTTTACAAGAATCGTATTTTTTTGAAAAGGATTCAGTGCTTATTTTAGGTAACAGGCAAACCTGCATCCCGAGTTAAGTGGTTAGTTGCTGACACTGAAAGCAAAAGGCATTTTTAGTTGTCCATTTTCTAACCTTTGTCCACCTCCAGCACCTAACCACCTTGCTATGTCCGGAGATAATCGGCCATTATTAATTCTCTCCCTGCTTTCAGTTGTTAGTGGACTAATATCAAATGTCATGTTTGACAAAATAAATTGATTTAGATTCTCTTGCCTCCCTTTAGACAGCACAGTTCAGCCTATGCTCATGCAGCTCAGACAGTCTCTGCTCTCTGCCCATCTGTCAAAATCCTTTTAAAACTGTAAACATTTCAGAAATGGTCTCATTAATGCTGTACACATGGAAATATCACCTCCTTGACCTTTACTCAGCAATCTGCTCTGTAACATTTGCTTTCAGGTACACTGTATCACACAGGGAGTGCATGCTTAGCTGACTATCCATTATAAACAAGCCTGAGTCACTGGTTTCCAAAACACAATCTCCCAGTCAAATAGCACAGCTATAAAAGCACATCTTCGGTGTGTTAGCACCTCGAATTTGGCTGAAGATTCAAACAAACATTTTTGGGGATGAGATCAGTTTACCAGACAACGCAGA
The DNA here is from genome assembly GCA_013400235.1 of Oriolus oriolus. Taxonomy (NCBI): domain Eukaryota; kingdom Metazoa; phylum Chordata; class Aves; order Passeriformes; family Corvidae; genus Oriolus; species Oriolus oriolus. Next base: position 591,257 of record VXBT01012594.1, read on the forward strand.
AGATGCTAAAGAATAGGCCTGTCCTTGACATTGTCATTTATTACTCCATCACCAGTTGCATCATCACCATTGTCTTTGCCTAATCGAATATGTCATGTGTTCCCAGGTCAAAAACCAAGCAACTGAGTACTCCAAGCCTCAAAGAATGAGCCCTTTGGTATCCATTAGGAACATCAATTCTGAATACCTCCTCATTTACAATTACTTTAGAAAGCATGACTATTAGCCAGATTGCAATTTGTTTGATGCCTTTATTTAGTCTTACATTGTTAGAGTTTGGAGGGTTTTTTTACTCAGAGCATTGTGTGGATCAAAATCATGCCTTACAGAAATTTCAATAGGTGATTGTTTAAGTTGATATCAAAACCATTACCTCTACCAATCAAACAGACACCATCTAACCAAAATTACATTGCAATTAGTTCACAAGACAGTTTTACATTGATTACCATGAATTTTATCACCTTTTCCTAATCTCTTCCTGTGATTTGCCCCAGAATTTATCAGACTGCTACCCATTTTTCAACTATTTGAGTCATAAGTCCCATTTTTTCCTTATTTTTGGCTTCAGTGTCCTGACTACAGCCTTCATTCTTTTCCAGTTCATGGTGCTGAAATATGATGGAGGTACATATTGGTGCAGTAAATGAGAACATTTATTTTCTCAGGCTGCAGCAGAGTAAAATAGTGATTTTGTCTTAGTCATTCTGACTTCCTCTACACTAAGTCTCCTCTGCTGGACTACAAAGAAACTTTCTGCACATGAGCACAAGCATGACTGATGAGGGAAAAGAAAAAGTAGAAAACTTTGTTAAAACCCTCAAAACTTTCACCTTTGCTCTTCTTTTGGTCAGGGGAAGAAACCTGTTGGAATTCCGAGTTGCAGGTGGAATCTATCCCTTCTCACACCAACATCTTTCTGAGTGATGCAACTCCATCACTCCAAGCCACATCATTTGTTAAGCTTTGTGCAGCACCTAAGTCAAACATAGCCAAACCTGACAGATCCCTTCACCAGCCCTGCAGTGCACATGACCAGTAAGAAGGGGATGACCTTCCTGCCTTCCTTCAGCACCTTCTTTCCCTGAAAAGAGAAACAGGTTTAACTCAGGGCAAGGAAACAGAACAGATACAATAAGGAAAGGAAAAGCTCTCCTCTCTAAGTGTATTAGCTCTTGATTCCTCTGGTTCACTCAGGATAACCTCTCTCCACTGCACACACATTAGGGCAAAGGCAGATGCCAGAGGAGGAAGGAAGGGACAACTGACCTTCAGGAGATGACCATTTGTGCTTGGTGCATCCCTGTGCATTGTCACTGCCACAGGTCTGCACAACTTGCGCTATTTAAGGAAGGGATAAAGCTGTGATAATTTGAGATTAGCTGCCTGCGTAAAATGATAGTGAGTGTCAGAAACGTCCCAGCCTGGACCCGGTAAGATGGATTAGTAAAGCTCAGTATCTCAAATTTCAGGCTGGAGTCTACTGCTGTTTCTAGTTACATAAATGGAAACACAGGGCAATCTATCAATTCACTGCTACCTCACACTCTAACTCACTGCTAAATGCCTGCAACAGGAGCTCAGGTGACCTTCCAAATCCAGGTGGAAGGTTTTAAGAACTGAATTATTACTTACATACCACAGGAAAGTAACTGATACTCTGAAGTGTCTTTGACTAATGTATTTTGTCTAACATTTCATGTGCTCCAAAATTGAGTCCTATTTATCACTTCTGGCAAGAAATAGGATCACTTGTGTGGCAAGCTTTACTGATTAAGGTTGAAAACAATTTGTACAATATTATTGCCACTTCTGTTGAAGAAGGAACAGCTGCTACCCCTCACACCAACTTTAAAGGGTAAAGATGGATGGCTAGAAATCTGCACATGCATTCATGTGGGAAGCAGGAGGAAAGGAAAACACTGGTAAGACCCATGCTATGATCACATCTGGGCTCGGAGGACAGGGATCCAATATTTAAGGAATGGCTCCCTGATGCTCAGCTTTGAAAGTGGAACAAATATTTAGTGCTGGCTCCTAATTTCCCAGCTTTTGAGTTTAAAACAATGTGAAACAGCCTTTGCAGATTGAGCCATTCCACACAAATTCGCTCACTGGGTTTGGCTTACAGGGCTACTCTGGGGATGGCCAACCTTCAAGAGGTGATCCACTGTGCCTTGGCTGGCTCCGGAGTCAAGCCACCAAAGGTCATTCGAAGTTTCCAGAGGCCAAATCAGCACTTCATTTAAGTACCATTTTCTTGCTGATGGCAATACTTGGAAAACTAAGTAAGAGTTAAGGACTTCCTGGAATTAAACAGGGGTGTGACACAAAATGATTAAGAGGATTTTGGGAGGGGGCCTTGCACAAAGTCTTGGACTCCACCTTTTTCTTTCTTTTTGTCAGCAATGCTCTTCCTCTCCCACAACCTGCCGTGGTGTTCTCTCTTTGCAGAGCACGCTCACTCCCAACAGGAAGGGCAGCAGCAGCTACCACAACAGCAGAGTGGTTCAAGGCAGAGAAAGCTCGCACTGACCTAAGTTGTTTGACATAAAGCATGTTTATCAAGAAGCAGCAGGCAGCTGACCTGCTGGAAGGAACCTTTTTAGTCAGCCTTTTTTAATTCAGGAAAGGGCGAGGACCACTCATCTGAGGTGTCAGTGGAGGGTGGAGCAAGAATTATTGCATAAAGTCTGTTTCAACCCAGTCCATGCTATTTTCTCAGGGCAAGTCCTCTGGGACTTTCCCAGCAGCTCTACTGCCATGCTTGTACCTTTGAGATAATTCTCTACAACTTTAGGTTGGAAATTTTAAAATTTCAGTATGGAACAAATGAGTATTAAGGCTATCCTTGATGGCAGCAATGGATGGATTCATTCACACTCCGTTCATGGCAAGTCCTAGACTGTGACTGTTCTCACTGGCTCTCAAAAGCAGGAGAGAGCAGGGGAGATAAAAATGGTAACAATAAAACTCTGAAGGAGGAAAACCCAGTGGAATGAAGCACCAAGGCAAAGAGACAGAGAAGAGAGTTCTTGAAATAAAGTCCTATAGGAGGTGGGAGAAGAGTAGGTCAACCTCTAACAGATCCTGCCCCATCAGCAAATAAATCATCACTCCCAGGATCTTGTCCAGATTATTCACAAGCCCATTTAATGGCAGTCAGCAGCCCTACAGACCACACATCATTACTAGTGGCTATGGGACAAGCAGTGGGTAAGGAGGGTGAATGATTGCAGTCCTACTTGGTGATCCTGGCGTGTTGGAAAACCTTGTAGGTACTGCAGCCTACTTGAAAAGCTTTATGTCCATCACAAGAGATGTCAAAAATGTTCCAGCTTGCCGACCTTTACTGGTCTGTGGGGGAAACATCTCCAGTTCCTCAGCGTGGCAAAAGAGGGTCTGGGCACAGCTATCGTGGCTGGGCCCCCACCTCCTCCACGGAGGTGTCTCCTCCCTTCCTGTAGGGTGAGGACTGAAAGCTGGAGTCACTAGAGGAGAGAAGTGGAGGCAGGGTCAGGATGGAGCTCAACAAAACTCAGCTTTCTTGTTGTCCAGCCTCTGGGTACATGCTCACACATTCAGTGGCACTTCACTGCACAGCCCAACACCTCCCCACACCCCTCCCTTCAGAGACACCATCCCTTTTACTTTATGAGTGCTGTCTGGAAAGCATCACAGAGAAAGTAAGTACCTCTAACATCATGCAGGAAAGGCCTCTGGTTTGAGTAGTTCCTCTAAGAGACTGACTAGGCCAGATTTCCCTCCCTTCTCAAACAGCATTTGCAAAACTATCGTGGAGGACACTGCTTTACTACCGAATCCATAACAAACTGGACTAGAAATAATTCTCCTCTGTGCAAGGAAATATTTGAGGCTTTGATGGAATTATTCTAGAGAAAAATCTAAATGTACAAAACCAAAAAACTAAAATACACCTAGCCCTTCTTTCTCTCATTGTTTTTGTTGGGGTTTTTTCCCAGCTTTGAGTGCTTCAAAATATATTGGTCTTCTTCTTGCTTTGGAGTTCTTATGACTAAGTGTTAAAATGAAAGTAGTTTTGAGGTAGAGCTTTAGTAGAGCTAGAGTTTGTTATGCAAAAATATCAAAACAGGCCATTTAATTTAAAAAATCTGAATTTTTTTTCAGCTAAGTCACTCAGATCTATTAATTCTCACAGAAAGGGTTAGTTTTAGAAAAAGTAGGATTTTGTTTTCTTACAAAAATGATCTGGAAAAAAAACCATTCCGAAACAGCTTATCTCTAACAAGGCTGTCAAATGCCTTGTGTTCTTGTCCCAGGGAAACTGTTTTGTAAACTGAAACTTATTGCTATTGCAGAAGCAGGAAGAGACTCCTCTGACCTCCACAGCTTCCACGCTTAGAAAAGCACATTCCAGTGCCACCAGGAAAAAATGTCCTATGGTAATACTCCTTTGAACGCACAGTCTCCTCTGTCATCTATCCAACCAAAAAAAAAAAAAAAAAAGTTTACATTCAGCTATGAGCTTGTGACAGCTGGCAGACCAAAGCAAATAGATTGAAACTGCTTTCTGATTGCCCCCGTGTGCATCTGAGCACTAGTAGGGCCACCAGCAGGTTACAAATCCCAGTCTTGTCCGGTGTTAATCACTTAGCACATTTGAAAAATGTGTCACCTGTTGAAGAGCACACCCATGCCCTCTCTCCCAACGTTTGAATCTGCTGCCAGATTTGACAGAGTTGGCACTCTGTCAAATAGCAATAGGATTCACTCCTTTCAAGGCAGATGGTTCCCACAGAACCAGGGGAACAAGTCATAAAAATATTGAGAAACAGTATCTTAGACCTGCTTCTCATTTGTTACATGTAACAGCAACCACATATTTTTACGGATACAGCCAGGTCTGCTAAGCCAAGGAAACAGAATTGACCCCTTTCCTTTTAATTTCCTGATTTTTCCCTTTGCAATCAATTTCAGCTGCAACTGAACGTTGGCTCATTGCAGCGTAGCTGTGCAGAACTAACCTGGGCAGAACCTCGAACGTGGTGTCAGGTCTTCACTGCAAACAGTTCAGTGGTTTCCCTCCAGAGACCTGCCTCGGGAAACTACAACTCCCCCCGATGCTCCAGTACGTGACTTTTTCCTCCACTGAGCTATTCGCAGTGAAGACGTGACACCGTGTTCGAGGTTCTGCCCAGGTTAGTTCTGCACAGCTACACTGCAGTGAACCAAAGTGATCAATTATCAGATCCATCTGTAGCCACAAAGCATGGAATTACTGTTCCGTAGGCATCCTGCCATCCACACAGCCCAGAGATCAGAGCAACAGGTACAACAGCTCTTATTCCCACACAAAATGATGTAGTTGTGTGGGGTCAGGAACACCCCAGGGAAAAGGGATGGTCTTTCCCACAGGAGGAGCAGAGGACATCCAGCTCCTGGTCAGAGCTACACAACACACCACTGGACTGAGCCATTAAGACTACATTCCAGAGTTACTGACCTGGCAAGGGAAACAGCCTGGTTTGATTATCAGACTCTCTGAATGACGAGAGATTTGCAGCACTGTGGGAAAGAACAGTCCCAGCCCCACGCTGTACCACGGCCTGGGCTCTCACGGGCTGAATTCCCCTGGAGCAGACCCAAGTCAAGGTCAGGCGTTAGTTCCTCATACCATCTCCTAGAGGTGGTACCCCCTGTGGCAGAGCTGCTGGAGCATGAAAGTCTCAAGAGTTGCTTTTGTAGATGAGAAAACTGAATACTGGGGTTATTTGCACGGGCCACTGACCCACCTCATGCAGCACATTTCACTACATCCCTACTTGCCTGCCAGTGGGTATCCACCCTGCTGCTACCCTGCATCCACCTCCCTGTCTGTGCCCTGAGCTCATCTGACCTCCGAGACAGTGAATTCCAGGCAAGCATCCCATGCAGACCTTGCCACAAACAAGTGGTTTTCATTATTTATAGAGTTATTCATATACATGGAGTTTAAGGAAAATAGCTTACAGAACTTTGGGAAAAAAAACCAAAAACAACAAAAACCCCCTTGTATATATATACATTTTTGTCAGAGGATTGCTGAACTTGGAGAAGCATTTGCTGCCAAGTGGCATGCCCTTCTTTTTGTCAGCAAAACCAGCATATACATTTGGGCTTGGATGACCGCCTAACTGGGATGCTAAGGAGATGTTTATCTGGGGATGTAACTCACTGCAACTGGGGGAAGAAAAAAAAGCCCACAAAAACACAGAGAGAAAATAAATTACAAAAACGTCACCAGTGGTGTTTTTGTATTTATTCCAATGCTGAAAACAATTACCCTTTGGCAAATTTTCAAATTCTGTTTATTTGATAGTGCTGCAAGAAAGCCAGGGGAAAATAAGCATGAAAGGGAACAAACTGATATTTCTGCTGCAGAACTGGATTGGCGCTCAGAGGAAGGCATACCCAGCATAACCTCCAAATGTCATCCGCACGCCATAACATAAAAATGAACAAGGTACTATTTATAGGGCTTCAAATGAGTAGCTGACAACTGATACTTAACTATGCACATTTAAACACATATCTTTCTTAGGTAACTCCCGCCTTTCACATAAACACATTTGGTTTCAATAAAGAGGTATGCTTGGGGAATTTTTTTTTTTAACATGTAACAGTCCAAACAAGTCCTTTTGTCTGCAATTACTGTATGACAGCTCAAACTGTAATGGACTTCATTAGCAATCACTGATCTCGTGTGACACTTCATTGTTCATTAATGAACTTCTGTCATCTTGGATGGAAGTCCCTTCCATTACTGTTACGGTTTTTCAGATAGTCCAGCAAGTCTCAGCCTCAGATGGAAAATCATTCACAGCCATGGGGGGAACAGAACAGTTATGCAACCCTGAAGGTATAGCAGCATTTGGTCAAACGGAGCTATTCCACTGCAACAGAGTCTGTGAGTCGGACTTTGCTGGCCAAGCCCCTCATATACTTCATATAACACATCCTGCCACCATGGCAGGCATTTTTGTGCCAAGCAGGGGCGGCAAACACCTTGGCCAACAAAATCACAGCTGAACGACCCGCTGTCTTGCTCAAGTGCAGATTTAGAAGGGATCCAGAGACTTAGACTTAATTTGCCTAGTTTGTCCAAGAGGTCCAGCTTACTAGAGAACTGGAACAATTACTCACAGGTTCACATATAACAAAACTGGAGGGGGTCGTGGTTGTCTTCATACCCTACAGCTCAGCTGCGATGCAAGGAAACCAGTGTTTAATTCTGCTCCTCTGTCTCACTTGATCACCCATGCCTCAACTCTTGAAGTTACTTATACCACCTAGCTGTAAAGTCTTGCAGGGAAAGGAGGAGGAGGGACTACTCATCTGGTTTTGCTTTCAACTTTTCCTGTCAACTGGCTGCAGGCCTCTCGATCCACCTGTCCCAGGGCACTCGGGCCAGAGCCTCAGAGCACGTCATCAGTGGCACAGTGCAAAACCAGGAGAGCTGTGCTGAGGTTCCCGGGTCACCTCACATGGGGGAAGGAATATAGGCACCAAATTTTAAAGCTGTCAGTTAGCCAAGGGATGAGATTAATCGTTATCCTGTCAACTATGGTAGTTTCTACATTTCTTTGTAGTTCTAAGTTCATGCTCTTTCCCATAGAAAGTTCATATTAGACCAGACCACTTAACAGCCCAGCATCTTAGAACCAAACAACTTTGGTTTTTCCTCCCCCTGTTAAGTGACATTTTATAATTACTAACTCAATGATGCATCATCACCAAAGAAGAAATGCAAGCTGGCATAAGCTTTCAGTGCCAATTGTAAAAATAGTTCTTGAAGGAATGCATTTTCTAATTATTCATGGAAAACAATGCTAAATTTTAAACTTGGAATCTCTGCTGCAGTGTTACTCATTTTTCTTATAGGCTTTGTTTAGAGTATTGAACTCAGGGAGCCAAGAAATCCCAAAAAAGTGGGAGAAGACAAATAAAAACAGAAACTGGGAAGGGGTGAAGTTGTAATTTGGGAATGTAAATGGACCAGAAGAACCCCAGGAGTTCAGGAACGCAAAGCTTTTAAGGCAGGGTGAGTGGCTGCATCTCAGTGGTATCCCCTAGTGCATGACTTCCGAGCAGGGATGACAAAGTGTGTGCCTCAGAGCTGGGGAAGTGGTCTGCGTAGCAATTACTTTACCTCCCATAATATAAGGCTGCTGAGGTAGACCAGGCAAGGCCAGAAGCAATATGCAATCCCTATGGACTGAAAGCTGCTTCTTGACCTGCCAAGGGCTGGATAAACTTCAGCTACTACTGCTACAACAAATATTTGCAGCATGTCTCAGGCACACACATGGGAGCCCAGCGTCCCCCTCACACCGGCATCGACCTCAGCCAGCGCTGGCGTGCAAGGCAGCAGACTGCCTTGGAGAGAGGGAAGGATTCTGCTCCTCTTGCTGTCCCTGCCTGGATGGCAGTAGCTTCTGGCAGAGGGGCTGGGCACACCATATAGCAACACCATCATCTGCTGCTGCAACCAGATGTGAGAGGAACTGCAAGCTGTGTCTCATGGGAGGGGTGTGTGTGTAAATTTAAGTGTTTGATGTTTGTCTTGCAGAAAGGCTTATTCATGATTGTTAACTGAAGGAGTGAGTGGGTGGGAAAAGGCACTTCTTTAGAGCAGCAGCTTTGAAGGCAAACTGAGCTACTGACCTGTAACCTTTTCTCCTGCCTCTGGCACAGCATACAGCAAGTGTAAGCTCATGTACGGTCACAGCTGCTGTTCTGGGCTGTGTTTGCACAGGCAAGAGCAGTCTGTGACAATGACTTCCTCAAGGATCCTGGCTGCGTGCCACGGGTGCCACTCAGAGTGGTCTCATCCCCCTTCCAAATACATGGGCTTGAACAGGGTGGAACACCATCCTCCTGACAGCTGCCTAGGCAGAACCTGACAAGTGCCAGCAGCTCCTCTCCAGTGGCACATCAACCTTTATTGCTTGTTTATTGCCTGGGACCACGCTGGTCTCTGATAAATTGAGCTTTTGAGCCAGAGACTGTGGAAGGTTATGGGTTGATGACTATCTGCATCCTATCAGGCACCAGGGGGAATCCTGGCAGGCTGATGGGAAGAGTGGGACTCCAGGAGGCACATCTGTGCACCCCCCAAGGCTCTGCTCTGCCGCCTGTGACTAATTCTTCCCCTAAATTAGAACATGAGGACTCCTGCTGATACACGCACTTCCAACAGGACAGCCAAGCTTTACTTTTCATTAACTTTCAACTACAGCACTTTACGTTTACATTAACTCATGACTGCTCTGCGTGCTGCTCATTAGGCTCTTTAGTACCCCTGTTTCATGAGACTTACCTCCTCCCACCCCCACACTTCAAGGCTCGGTGGGTGGCAAACCCCACGCTCACAGCGCTGTGGATGGGATAAGGTAAGCCTGTAAATTTGCCCAGAAGCAAGTACGTGTATGGGTGTAATCATCTTCCCCAGGCAACTCATTCAGCAGGGGTTTGGGTTTGAACCCTAATGGTGAGGCAGGCCTCTGGCTTTTCCACTACCAGGCTGTACCTCCTAAAATGTGATGGGAAAGTGGCATGGCCTGGTGCACACTGAGTGCTTATTGGTGCAGGACTTGATCCCTGTTGTTCGGTGGTTTAATCCCAACCAGCAACTAAATACCATGCAGCCACCCACTCACACACCCTGCCACCCCTGCAGTGGGATGGGGAGGAGAACTGGAAAAAAGGTGAAGCCCGCAGGGTTGAGATAAGAACAGTTTAATAATTGAAATGAGACAATAATAATAAAATAATAATTGTAGTGGGAAGAGAGATGACCAGAAGACAGAGAGAAATAAAACTCGAGAAAGACAAGTGATACACAACACAGTTGCTCACCACCCACTGACTGATACCCAGCCTGTCCCCAGGCAGCCACCAGCCCCTCCTGGCCAACTCCCCCAGCTGATAGATTGGGGAAGATGTTCTATTGTATGGAATATCCCTTCAGCCAGTTTGGGCCAGATGTCCTGGTCGCGCTCCTTCCTGCCTTCTTGTACTCTTCCTTGCTGGCAGAGCATGGGAAACTGCAAAGTCCTTGACTTAGGGTGAGCACTACAGAGCAGCAACTACAACGTCAATGTGTAATCAACATTATTCTCATACTAAATCCAACAATGCAGCACTCTACCAGCTACGAGGAAGAAAATTAATTTTATCCCAGCCAAAACCAGGACACCTATCAAACTCTTTGTCATGGTTTCTTGCTTGCAAATATGTTGAGAGAGGCCCAAAGCAACAGCTTATACCTAAAAGTTCTCAAAACTGGAAAGTATAGAAGTGTGTTACAGATCTTGCATCCATCTGTTGTAACTGCCCATGCGGAACTTCTCAGTGTTTCCCTACTACTCTGCAACAGATGGGAACAAAGCTGCCAAACACTACCAAGACCTAGCCCAGCTTGTTTTTTTCCTGAGCACTGAATTAGCACTGCTGAAAAAACAGGCCTGGCACAGTTTGCTCAGGGAGCTGACAGAGCTCAGCCCAGGAGATACAGAGCATGCTGTCAACAGTGTGTCAGCAGCATTTGCTGTGCCACACAGAGAAAAGCTGCAACATCCACACTCATCTGACATGGAAACATAAACAAATTTCATCCACCTCCAGGAGCAAAAGGCTGGAAAAACTAATCTTTGGTTTTGTTTTCTTCCTCTTGCCAACCTTAGGCAAGGCAGTTACCATCCTGCTGCAACCTGTCATGCCAAAACCAACACCTTGCGTCAGCAGGATATGTGCTGTGGCACACTGGCTTTTTAGTGAATTAATATGGCTAAATAAAAGAGGCAGCCGCCAAAACTGCTCTTCTCCCTTGTCCAAGTCAAGCTTCCCTACTGACCTAAGTAGGGCCATGCACACCACATTTGGCTGGTACTGCAGGGCCCTGCATCACCCTGCTCGCTTGCACCTCTCAGAAAGGCAGAGAAGGTTTAGGTCCCCATCCCCTCAGTCGTCCCCTCACAGACAGAATAAAGGTTAGACAGATAAAAACCAAGCATGGGTTTCACATCAGTGTATGTGCTTCAAATACGATATCCGTATATGCACACACACATCAATCCTCCCTGCCACATCTCAGGCCGGCACTACTAGCATCAAAAATGTTTACAGATTAAAAGAATACTATGGCCACAAAGTCAAGTACTCTGAACCCAGACTGTACAAACTGCCTTTGTATCTGCACTTCTTAGCTTTAGACCTCATCCATATGCCTTTTATCACATACTATTGGCCCATAAATCCCCTACCTCCTTCAGTGCCAGTACCTCAAGTGTTAGTCAGCAGGTGTGCTCCAGTATCCTGTCTAGAAGAACCCTGCTTTGTTTTTTGTTAGAAGCCATAATATGCTGCTGAAGTAGTGAACAACATATTGAAAGAAAAATCATGGTCTCTTACACCAAAAAAAGTTTCCATATTTTCAGATTGCATCCATAACATTCACACAGTTCCTCGCAGATGCCTATTACCTTATATAACCCCAGGCTCTAAAAATAGCTTTTTCATATTCATCTACTTCCAATTAACTGCACTGAAACATTTTTGGCCTGCTGTGCTAGGACAGTAGCTACATATAACAACGACCAAAAGCAGAGGGCTACACTGAAATTCATCAAGTACCATAAGAAAAATGTTATGTACGAGTAAGAAGGGTTTTGGATTTTTTTCCTCTTAATCTCACAGTTTATTTTGACCTTAAACAAATCTGGGTTTCATTTAAGCAAGCCCCTGAGCAAAGCTGGGTCAAAATCAGAAAATAATTGTCGTCAAGTATTATCAAAAATTCAAACATTTGGGTTTACTCTTTCCCAAAACAAAACAGTTTAAGAATACAAGTATCTAAATTTTGGTATAAAAAGCATGTTTTAAGTAGAAAACATGTAGTAGAAAGTAGAAAACCAGTATTTTAGATTGCATATTTTTACACCACTCTCCCCCCCCAAAAAAAAAAAAAAATTGCAAGTAACAGACTTCAGCTGAAGAGAGGTTTTAGACATGCCTTTCCTCACTCACTGAGAAGTGGCTCAGATGAGATGCCTGATGGCAGGTGCAGCACATCCTGCCCTGGATGATGATGAATTAGCTTTCTGTGCATCTCTGCTCCTCCCAGAACATCACCTCTCGTCATTAGGCAGATAAACACGGTATGGACATCTACAACAGCAGCACTACCTGAGAGCCAAACGTAAAAATAACTACATTTGTTCAGGGCTGAAGGGGACTTACAAGATCATGCATGGAGCCATGCACTGGGAAAAGGAAACAGAGACTGACTACGCTGAGTGACAAGGAGAAAAGTTTTATGATTCCATGAACTTAAACTAAAGGTTGCATAGATGACCTTGACTTTGGAGTGTATTCACTTTTGAAAGTACCATTAGTATTATTTAAAAGCACAAACCCACATTAATAGGATGCTTCTAGTATCACTTTCTTAATGTTTTACAAGAAATATACACAACATCTGACACAACAGATTTTCACTTGTGAAAAGGGCTCTTTGAGCAACATTTACACCTCTCTGCTAGAGCTAGAAAAATAGCCCATTATTACTCCCTTTATGGTCCTCCTCCCAAAAGGTGAGACAGCTTCCAGCAGGTTTGCAGCCTGTTGCTGAGAAGGGAAATACAGCCCTGAAGGACAGTGACCCCCGGGGTAATGCTCTTCAACCAATTACTCTCCAGACTGCTTAACAGGCTGAGAGGTATTTATGGTCTAAGTGTGGAGGTTAGTTGCGGTTCAGCGGCAGCCATCAGACCTGTCCCATGCAGCCACATCAGGAGTGGTTCATTTCAGGAGCTGGGACTGGTTACAGGATCTGTGCCTGTGGTTTGACCCAAAAGCCATCAGCCCACCTGGTCTAAGCCTGGCAGACCTGTAAGCAACTTCAGGCAGGGTCTTCCAAGCCAGAAGCATCTGGCAATTCTCACTGCAGGTTACTTGGGAACTAGGGCATGTTCTCTGTACGTAGGGCATGTTCTCAGTTCCCATGCATGTTCTGAACACCAAAATCAAACACGCATTAATCAAGGCTTATGCCTCAGCCATCTAGTGGGAGGTGTCCCTGCCTTGGCAGGGGGCTGGAACTAGATGATCTTTAAGGTCACTTCAAACCCAAACCACTTTTTGATTCTATGATCTATCCTTTTATTTAGCCAACTTCTGGTTCTCTCCACTCCTACCTACTAACATTTTCCTCTGCATTTCTGCATCTGGCCAGAAGAATTATTCTGACCAGTTCCCCTGTAAACAGAGCATGTTAGATGGCTATTTCCAGCTGCAAGTGACTATAGCTGGAGTCCTGCCATACGGAGTCATCAAAGATGGGACCCTCCTGTAATGCATAAAGTACAGACCCTGTTGCCAAAGCCACCATCACAAGTGGCTTCAAGTCCTCCTACCAGTGCTCACTCTCTCACTGTTACCTGCTCAGCTCACAAGGACTGCCTCGGCAGCCTGTTCCTCAGATGGTTCTCCTAATTAGAATCCACTAACTTTCTGTAGCACTTCATTCATACCTGAAAGAGCAAAAGGTGTTATTAGATGTAATTTGGAAGACACTGGTGAAAATAATATACCAAATAAAAGGTGAATTCAGTGTCAAGGAATAAATAACCTGTTTGTGAAGAAAAGGCACAGAGCATTTGTTCATTATGGAGCAAGAGGAGGGGGGAAAATGCCTGATGGCAGATCTGGAAGGCATGTGGGTTGTGCCTTATTTTCTTTCCTCACTGCTATGAAAGGGTACAAAGTAAAATCATGGAGTACATGGAGCAGCAGTCAGCCCGCTCAGTACAATGTTGTCCTTCTTTAGAAGAGGAGGGCTTAAGATTTCATCTTTGCCTTTGACAAAGATTTCTTTAGTGCTTTTATTTTAAAAAGGATTTTAATTTATCTGTCTTTCCATCATCTTTAGTACTATGATTTACCCTCATAAACCACATGGATCATAGAAGGGTAGTTTTGCTCTTGGTACCATTTGGGCAAAATAAATGTTTTTTGTGTGCCTCAGTCTGTGCTACAGAACTGAAGGTATTAATTGAAATGTAAGGGTAATGATCCCAAAGCACTCCTTTGAGAAACCTTTTTTTACCTCTGGAGTGCTGTTTGGTCACCTAAGCTATAAAGTCAAGCTCAAGCATCCTGCAGCCTTTGGTTCATGGGATTTAGCATGAGGTCACTGCTGCCTAACACGATGGCAAGTAATGCAATTCCCTTTGAGAGTCTCTGAAGTAAGCAAGAGGAATGAATGCTCTAGGCACTTCATAAACTGGTTTCATGCCTTACTCTCGGGCAGTGGCAAAAATCCAACACCAGCAGATGAAATAACAGGTCAACAGACTTCAGACTTGATGCCCTAGACAGAAGGCCATTCTGCATTACTCTATCGTGTGGGTCCCTCAGCCAATGACTCCCCCCAGTCCTGTGTTCCTTCCCAGGCTGAGTATGCACCAACAGGTCAGTATCACATCTCAGGAAAGCAAGGGACTGCTAGGATCAAACACACTGCCTGTCCTGCCATAGTTGAGAGTTATCGCCTCATAAATAGCTCAAGGAGCCTGAGCTACACTCTTGATCCACAAGCAAAGGAACTGACACTGGCATTACTGCAATGGCATAACCTCACCCTACAGCTATGCCTGCAAGATTCCCACCACCTAGACAAACTCCAGCAGTGCCAGCACACTTCCCAGGTCACAGGAGAGATGTATACTCAGCAGGAGCAACAAACCCTGCCCAAGCTGTTTGGCCATCACTCCCCTGAAGGGACACAAGGCAGGAACAGACTGCCCTTCCTCAAGGTTACACCTTGAAGAAGAAAACGTGGCCTGGAGGGAATACAAGAGAGGGAAATAAGGCTCCAGCCCTCTGCCTCAAGAGGAGGGGCCAAAATCAGTGTATGGGTCACACACCCCAAGGGCTGGAGAGGAGGAAGAAGAGAGCAAAAGTGGTCACTAAACCTTCTTCAAAACAGAGTCCAGAGAGAGATGAACTAAGTAAGGCCAAAAGCAGCAAGGCAGCACATGCTGCTTTCATGAGGAGTCCCCCCAAAGTTGTCTCCCACCTGGCCAAACTCTTTGGCCAATGTCTGATCACAATTGTGGATGCACATTGAAATAAATACACTGGGCTTGGGGCAACAAGTCACCTCTGGCCCCTCAACATATTTGATGTACAGGGAAGTTTTTTGATCCTGTTCTTTAAATCTGCAGGCTGCATGAGGGGTAAGCAATTGGGTCCAACATGTTGAAAACATTTTAGAAGTTGGGAGGACAGAGGGAGTAAACAAGAAAAAATACAACCAGCAGCCACTTGCACACAAAAATATAATTTCTTTTTCTTTCCTGGGAAGTTCTGCTTCTGTGCTTAAGACCCAGACAGACAGGAAAAGCCCTTGCCAGGACATCAGTTTTCCTCATTTGTGGGAACAGAGAAAGGAGACTGCTGTGCAACCTTTAGCAGCAGTCTTGCTGTCAGCTGAAGGACCCTACAGCTTACTCAGGGCCTTTGTTATAAATCTGTTTTGGTTGGGAGTGGTGGCAGCTGTTAGTGCCCTGATGGGAGCATACTTTAAGGCAGCAGTCACTCTGTGCAGTCATGTCTTCTGTAACTTTGGACAAAGCACTAACGTTGTCTAGAAGACCTTGAGGCAGGAAGGAAGTCATGCCTCCTGAGTTCTCCACATGCTACCAAGAGGATAGTGAAAGCATCTGAAGTGCAGGAGCCACTGTCATACCTCAGAGACACCCCTGCCCCAACATGCCAAAAGAAACAGAGGCATTTCTTACAACCATTTTCCTGGATTTGGAAGTCCAAATAGTGAAAGCTACCAAGCTCTTCAAAAAAAAGTAAGTATGCTCTGTTTCCAGGGTTTCCTCCAGACTGATTCTCCTGGCAAACAGAAAAGATCCCCAAGCCAAGTAACTCTACTCAGCCTCATCCTGCATGTCGCATGCTCGAAGGATTAAGTTATGGTTTACTGCAGCTGTACCCGGAGCTCGCCTAAAACTTCACACCTTCCATGGGTAGCACAAACTCTTTGCATATTCCTTTAACTCACAATTTTCTCACAAGCTTGCTGGGCCATTTCCTGATCCCGCCCATGGGTCATTTGGTGGTTTTTTTCCACATAGTTCAGGTCCATCTTTGAAACCTGAAGTGTCTCAGAAAATTCACGCTGAGTAATTGGTCATCGGTGGACAGTCACCACTTAATGCTCAGGAGACAAATTCCATGCAGGATCACGGTTTCCGTGTCCCTTATCGGCATAAGGGTGGAGCCCCAAACACTGTTATGTTTATGTTACCCAAGACAACAAGCAGGTTTAAAAAACAAACCAAAATGACCTTTGAAAGTTGTGACAGCGTGACTGGTCATTTTAAAGCTAGATTAATGATCTTCAGTGTAGAGATTGACCCTTTATTTTATGTTTGCATAATCCATATGGCAGGTCTGGCTCTAGACACTGTCCCAACAAGAAGAGCAAGAGAAATATTTTTTAAAAGGCTGAGTTATTCAAACTCATAAAGCGTTATAATTTCAAACCAAAATTGTGATTTGGTTGTGCTTTGGTTTACCAGCTGCATTTCTCTCAAAGCTTATTAGTGAAGCCCACAAAGGAGCTGATTTTACCCCGGATGCGGTCTGTCTTTTTGGTTCCCCAGCACAAAGCTACAACATAGGCTGCAGATATGCAGATGAAGGAACTGCTGAAATAAGCATTCCAGAGCTATTGAACAGCTCTGGGTATCAGCCTCCGTGATAAATGTATAGGGAGCAGTAAAGGAAGGCCATGCAGCACGCATCAGTTTATGATACCTGCCAAAATTCCTTAGACCTTAATGGGGATAAAAAAAGACCATGCCATTGATTAAAAACATATATTGCTGACAGTGGCAAAGTTATTTAATGATATTTTGGAGAGAATCAGAGCATTTTCCTGAGGAAAGTCTTGTGCACCGTCAGGAGAGGCATGCAGGGAAACCCTGTGCGGAACAGAAGTGTTTGAATTGGCAGGGCAGTAAGTAAATGGAAAGACATTTTCCTCCTTTGCTCATCTCTGTTTCATTGACCTTTTCTTTTAGAGGATGGAAAAAAAGCACTTGGGCCTGTGAAGAAATATTTGGAACAAGGAAATCCTGCAAGTGAAAAGAAGTCCTACAGTTGGGAAAGGCAAAAAACCAGCCAGTGTAACCACAATGCTGGATTTCCTATGGAGATAACCATCATCGATGCACAAAGCTCCTGTGTTCCTTCAATTAACATACTGTAGGTGGAAGCCAAAAACACTGGATAATGGTAAGTTTCACTTTCTACAAAGTCAAAAGCTGTTTTAATAGAAGCACAAGTGCCTTTCTTTTCAGTTCAGCAAGAAAGAGAGTATTTTCTCAGAGACTGACTGAACACCCACATTGTTCAGAAGCCAGGCAGAGCACTCCTTGTTACGCTTACTTGCAATTAGTTGTGGAGTCAAATCTAGCTGGTATCCTGGGTAGGGATAATGCTGCAAGCCTTGGCAGTAAATGCATTTTCACTGAACATACTGCCAAGAAGATTTTTCTCTGGCAAAGAAGGGGAAAGCTTGTCTCTAGTAAATAGTGTCCCAGGGGATTGGTACAGCCTACGGGGGCACAGCACATAAGCACAAAGACATGAGCAACTTTGTCCATCTTGCCATTAGAGGTGACCTTTTGAAGACCACGCTGTTAATTTCTCGTATTTAAGGGAAATTTTTAGATGGCAAGAGGAAAAATTCAGCATCTCCTCTGCTAAGGACAGTTTAAGACACTTCAGGAGGCCTTGCACCCCACCACTTGAAAACCTTCACAAGTTCCAAAATTCATGCTCCCCACTTGCTGGTCCACAGCACCACAGCAGCCAAATTTCCCTGCAGAGGGCAATGCCACAGATAAGACAAGTAGGCTCAGGGCTTAGACAGGGAAAGGAAAGGAGATTAGGAATGCTGCTAACCTACACATTTAATGAAGTATTTCTTCTTTCTGTCAGCCTAACACACAAACATATAGGCATGTCTATGCATTACCACACACCTACTCTTCAGCATTTGAAGTCTAGATGGCCCTTGAGGCAGGAATCACGTCATGCAGAACAAAGCACGTTTTCCATGCCATAATAAACATTTTATCAGTAATGAGACCAATTTGGAGCTGAACTACAATCTTGACTTTGCTCCTTAGCTTTCACACCCAAAGAACAGTCATAGAAGCTACATCCTTACAGGGGTGATAGAAAAGATAAGGAAGCACATTTATGATGTAATTAAGTAAATCATGCTGGCCTCCCAGTAATGAACCCATTTCTAATTATCCTGGAGTCATCTTATCTTGCATGTGCTGCTTGAACACTCGTTTAAGGTGCTGCCAGAGTGCCTTGTCAGTATGACATGGTTGCCAATAGAAACTTCACAGCACAAATCTTAAGCCAGGCTTGCATACTTGTCCCAGTCTCCAGCACTGTATTCATTCTTGAGAAAACAATTTTAAAAGAAAACCACAGTGCGATTTTGAAGGGGGTCTGGGTGAAAGAAATCAAATAAGAACTTGGAATCAATGATTTCATAAGCAACATAAAAGACTTTTTTCCACATGTTACTGTTTTAAAAAATGAAACGCTTTCCAACTTTCAACATCAAATAGCCCAAATGTAAGGTTGTTTTCTGGTTGGGTTTGATAAAGGTCAGAAAGAATCTCCAAGTTTCTTTTGAAACCCCCTAAGATCCCAAACGCATCTCTTCATATTTTTCAGTGAATCTTTTAACAGAGGTCCTTTGCCAGAAGCCATACTAGTTGAGGGGTTACTCCTTGCCCCTTACATTTATTCTCCTCACCTTTTGCTAGTCTCACTGTAAATGGAAGTCATGGTTCTTTATACCCCTTTTAAAGAAGGTAAGTGCATAAATAACCACCAAAAATGCGTCCTGCATAAATACGTCAGTTATACAATTAAACATTTTCTCCTTCTCATGATATGTTTTATTGAGGTATAAATCAGGACTACGAGGCAATTTAGCACAGACAGGAATTTTATGGAGGGGGGTGTGCAGATCCCCTGGGCTCGTCTGGAAAATGAGAAACATACTCATAGATGATACAGCTCGCTGGGTACAAGATTCACAGGAGCTAGAGAGCACTCTGTCTAGACTGAGATTTAACTCTCTCATTTAAATCAAGTGAAATAGGACTGTGCTGGATGCAATTGCATTAAAACCTTTCTGGGGTAGATTAAGGAGCTTTTTGCAAAGCCAAGCCACACTGAAGAAATTGTGTGGGCAGAACAAATTGGTGCCAAATCATAGGGAGAAAGCAGGAGCTGAAAGGTAGCAAGTGTCTCCCTGTGTTTAGCAAGGCTGTAGCTGCGCTCACTTTCTTCCACTAAGCAGAAACTTCCCCTTCTCTCCTGCTGCTAAGACAGGTAGAGAAATGCTTGTGGCACGCTTTGCTTTCTTACAGTCAGGACTCAGTGGCAGAGCCTCCTTATTTCCCTCTAGGAAGGTGTAAATTGAGGTCAAATAAAGACCTTTGGCTTGCTTGCATCTGGAACGCGCCTGGAATGAGACAGCGGGATTCAGATGTAGCTTTCTTCTTACTCTCAGAAACTGGCCAAAACCACCTCCTTGCCCTTTGGCCAAAAGGCAAAGTCACCTGATGGAAGGGAAGTCTCTGCCTTGCAGTGCTGCCCAGCAGAGGTGATTGCCCCATTTCCATTGAAGGAGGATGGAGTGATCCTGTTCCTCTCTTACCTGGGCTATGAGATGTGTACAATCACATTTGTTTCAGTGTCCACCCATTCAGACATCCCCTCCCACCACATCCCCCAAGTCCATACTCAGGATTTATAGAAGAAAGCATCACAGTGTTTTATTTCTCCAGCCAGCCCTGCACCCAAGGATGTGGGGCAGTAGCATCCACCTCACCTAACAAAGACAGCTAGCCTTGGTTGTTCTCTCCACAGTCAGTAGAATCTGGTATTAGACTTAACACGCCCTGGAGACACCTCACTCTCAGCATCTCAGCTAGGCAGGATACATTTCAGCCTTCCTGCCCAGAAAAATATAACACTTGTACCTAACACTAACACCTTCCAAAAACCCAGCCAACTGAGCTCTGCCCACACATCTGAGTGCCTGCATGATAATGGGGCAAGGGCAGTATTTTCCTCTCTGTGCACAACCCAGCCCACACCTGGATTCAGGGTAGCTGCATGACTAAATTAAATTGTCCTCTTAGCTGCTTATTTGGGAGCAGATGGTAGAAGCAAGACTCAGCAGTGAGTTACAAGCTGAAACAAGTCCACAGGCTCCGATGACCCCCAAGCAAGTTATATTTGAATCATGTACCTCCCTCTTGACACGCAGCACCTGAAATTAATTTTTTATCCTTGTGAGCCTTCCAATGTCCAGCACTGCCAGCTCATGATACCGTCTTCAGAGAACAAGACTATGTGCCCCACCAGCCCCCAGATTTTGCAAGAATCCCAGCAGTCAATTAATTTTTTTAGCAAAAAAATTGTATTTTTCTACTCAGACCTCAGTGTTTTATCTACTTCTCCACTTCAGACCACGAAACCGATCCGCCTGGTTTGTTCAGGCAGCAACAATGTGCCCTTCCTGAGGATGTCCTCTCCCAGCACGCCATCATGGATTTTCTCTGCACATTCCCTGGTGCCGTTGCTCTACAGTAAACTGAGCTGCTCTGTGACACTCGTAAAGCAGCTCATCCCCAGCCCCGACTTTCTGCACTAGATGCTTGGCTTCCAGCTGAACATATACACCCTGCCTAAATTGTCAGCGTTTCCAAACAATAGCTAATCACAGGTTTGGCACCAGCAGCAAATTCTGAATCAGGCTTCAGTAGCATTGTCTGACCAGAGGCTAGCAAGGGGGAGAGGCCCCTTGACAACAGGGAAGGGAAACTGGGATTAATACTTGCACTAAGACATACAGAGAAAGAGTGGGAGGGCCAGAAGAACTCCATGTAAAGGGAGTGAGGGTTAACAAGACAGCACAGTACCTTTCAACCCTCTGTTTTGTTTTGTACTTTAAGGTGCAGTAAAACACGTTTATACCCAATTCCTTAGTTTACAAGGAAAGCAGGTTGCCTTAAAGGTTTTAAAACCAGCCTCAGCTGAGCAGCAGTTCTCCCAGCCTGGATTTTGAGGATTACATTTCACTCCATGAATAATACTTTCATTCATTTTTTCCATCTACAACCTCTACCTCCAGCTGACAGAGATGGTTGATTTTCATCTCCATTGAAACACAGAAAGATAATGGCCTGAAGTAGCAACTGCCTGAAATATAGGCAGTTACAGAGATGTTGTGCACAGAGCTTTAGGTCATTAAAAATCACCATGGAGAAATTTGGGCATAGTGTTGAGTGAGACCACAAGAAAAACTGAGTACCTTAGAATGGATCTTGAAGTACTAATTGCTTGGATACATATATATATTTAAGGAAAAAAAGGATCTTCAGACTTTCAGCAGTGGAGGCAGAAAATACAAAAGCATGTAATGTAGACAGAGAGTTTTGTATGCTTTCCATTTTTTTCCTATCTGCTGTGCAAGTAGTTAGTTCATCAACATACACTGGCCACAGTTTATCTGAAGGAAGCTTGGCCTTGGGAGCATTTACTGTTCTTTAATGCAGCAGTAAGACCTCAGGGACAACTCATAAGCGGGAAGTTCATCCCCTGATAATCCTCATACAAAACAGAGCAGCCTTCAGGAGATGCTGGCAGACAAAGCAAAGTGTGGAAAAAAGCCTAAGCCTGCTCTGTTTTATGCCTGTGTCCTACCCAGTAACTCCTAGACTGCAGCCAGGTACAAGTTTAAAGCCAGCTTAGTCCTCCTTCCTTTCCAAGTATGCCAAAGTGCAAGTAAGGCATATATGCTCTAGCCAAATGGAGAGTAATGAGAAAGAGAGATACAGAGACCTAGCTGAAGTTTAGATTATGGATTAATGCATCCTGGACCAGCTGGAGAAAGTATCCCTGAGTTAACAAGGATGAGTGAAGAAGGGAGAGCATGGGGATCTAGACGACATGTTTATCAGCTGGTATTTAAAGGCTGGGCTCTTCCAGTGTCTCCTCATACCATTTTTTAATTTTACCTTGGCCAGTTAAGGACAGCCCCTAGTTGTTATGTTTCACTGTTGTGTGGGGTTACCACAGGGTGTATCTGGATCATCAGGATTTGCCTAAGAAACAGCCAAAGTAAGCACTCTTTGTACCAGTACACAGCCTTTCTTTGGACGGCCATTTTATACAAACCCCTATCACAGGGTCACCATCGCTATTCCACTGGAGGGGGGTGGGTGCAGAGCAGCTAACTAAATACACACACAAAAGGGATAGAATAGGTCAGTGCAAACATAAAATGCTCAGAACCAATGCTCTGATGGTCAGAAGCAGTCAGACACCAGGGAGAAGTCAGGGAGAACTCCTTTTTGCTTTGTTCTATTTTGATCTGGCTGAAGCCATTAGGTCTGAAGAGCACAGAGAGAAAACAAGAACAAAGCAAAGCCCCTACCTTTCACAGTTTCTCTAATGTAACCTAAGACAGAAATACTCAAATTTTACAAGAAAGACGGATCTACAACACACCAAGCAATGCAAACAGCTCAGTGGAGTGTGGCAAGGCAGGGCACCCCGAGGGCCACCCTGAGAGCCGCCCACACGTGAGCCAGCACATGCAGGGACCCAGGACCAGCCACCTCACCTGCAGGTTGGGCTCAGACCCAGGGCAAACATTTGCCTTTCACAACAAAAACAAATGAAAGGCTTTGGGTTGCCCCAAATGAACATAAATATTTTTCTCTAGGAATTCTTCTGTTTTGTTCTTTGTATGTGTTTTTTTTCTTTAAACTAACAAAGCACAGGGTAAAAGTAAAGGGGCTCTCTGAAAACACTTTAAAGATTCATTTGTTTTAATACTAAAGCAAGACGATCTAGCATCTACTTAAGTTCCATGAATACATACATTTCTTATTAGCACCATTATAATACCATTAAAGAACAGATTCACTCATCTGCCTACAAATTATTCTGCCTTTGCTCACAATGTCTGTTCATTTCCTAGAATATTTTTAAGAAGTCTTATTTAACTTCAGTCTTTTTCTCCGTTCTCTCATTCAGACATTTCTGTATGCTCATGATTATTTATTTGGCATGGCATTTTGATATAAGAGAACAGCCAAGGCGTGTGTGCATACATAGCACAGAATTTCCACTTTAAGAGACTTGGATTCTGAAATTTATAGATGGCACAAAAAGCTAACTTAAGCAGTGAAAGTTGAGAGGCGTTATCTGTGTATGGCTTTTGGCAAGACAAATCGAAGTCCTATCATCAACTGCAGCTTTAGACAACTTTTGCCCTTGGCCCCGATTCCAATATTACACCTTGAACCCTTCTCTGCTATTGAACCTGAAAAAACATCTTGACTCTATGCAGCTGGCCTGCTCTAGGGGACTGCAATACCACCAGCAGTGGCATCCCAAGCCTGCTCAAGTGGACAGGGGAAACACAAAGGTGGTTTGTCTCAGGCTCTCTGCATGAGAGCTTAGAGACGGACACAGCTCTGTAATTTCCTCCCAGTGACACAGAGCTTCCCCCGACCCGGGCTGACTCCTTTCACAGTTGAGCCCAAAGCCATTTGCAAGTAGCAGAAGGACTTGGTCATTTCACTGGATTGCAGAACTCACCTTGCTGTTAAAATCACGCTTGCCCAGGCCGAGCAGCAGACAGAGACACTTCCCTCCATCCCACAAAGGATGATGGCACCAACACGGGCCATGCCTGCCTACAGCTATGAAACCCTAACAGCTACAGACACCTGGAAAAGGAGCTGCTAGCTGCTTCCCGCCCTACTAATGAAGCATTTGAGCTACAGCCGTTGTTTATTCAAGAACCTAATAGGAGATGACTGTGGCTATTTTCCACTTAACATCATTAGTTAAACAGGAATTGATTGCAGATGGAGAACAGCCATTGTGTTTTATTACCAGTGATTTGTTTCCTGGGATTTAAGGGTAGATCTAGTTTGGCAGATCTGTTCCCTTAGGCTGCACACACTACAAGGTGTGGTCACACTCCGTGTTTACAAGCCTTTAACGGGGCTCGCTTTTGGCTCTTTTCAGCTCCAGGCATGTCAATAAGTCTTAAAGGCTCTGTGTGAGAGAACATGAGTAGAGCTCGGTTTGTTTGTTATCAGTCAAAGATTGCTGACATGCTTTAACTATCTTTTTAATAGAAAAGCTATCCACTACAGGCAATCTTTACTTGCTTTCAACAGAAGACCTCAGCAGCCTCGAACAGAAATGGGCAAAAAAGGAACCTAAATGGCTTTTATATATGTTAAGCCGTTCAAGTGAAACACAAAACATAGCTCCAACCCACCAAGTTTAATTTGGCTACGCCTTGCTGCTCCCCCTATGCTGTACCAGATCAGATTTGTGGAACTACACCTGTAATAACTGGGATGCAAGTTTGAACTCTGTCAGGCCCATCTTTCTGCATTAACACTGAAATGCATACAAGATCCCACCAAAATTTTCAGCTGGTGCCTATTAAAAATGAGACCAAGCTAATTAAAACAAGCAGTGGGAGTTCTATCAAGCAAATAGCTTCAGAAATCTTTACTGGCTCCAAGGACATAGTGGGAAACAGTGCAAAATGCCACTGTTGAAAATCTTCTCTGGAGCCTGTTTCAGATTTTTTGGCCTCAGATTTCCCCCTTCTGTGACTTTTCCCTTTGATACTCAAAGGACAGGTGCCACAGGTTCCCATTCTGCAAGGTACCCTCCATTTACAAGGACTGCAGCAAATGACAGCACTGGTGGGGTCTGGGAGGACCTGATTCTCACCATTTAGCTCTGCAGCACCTATAGAGCAATCGTAGGATGTTTCTGGCAGATCCCTTTCATCTGATACCATCTGATGGAGCTTCCCTACCGAGCCTGACAGCTGGAGTATGCAGGAATCACCATATTAGAAAAAACTAACCATCCTTCTAACCCATGTGCTGGTTTTGGTGTAAAACCAGCTGCCTTGCTGAGATACAAATAACCTAGCAGTGTCCCCAAAGGAGAAGCTTGCTCCTAACCTCCACTGGTTACATGTCAATTCATGCCTCAGGTCTGAGAAATTTATAGCCCTTCCACTGGCTTTTAACCCATACGGACCATAAAGCCATCAAATACCTGCTGGCACCCGGATTATCACTGGGACGGATAAACCAAAACAAAGAGACTGACAGATTGTCCTTCCAGGCTCCCCACGCACCACATGACCACAAAAAAGAAATGGTCCACCCTGAACCTTGCCATCTTCACTTCACATGACCATCCATGGAGCTATACTTTTATAAAGCTCAGAGATGGCAAAATTGTACTTACCCATTTTTTTACCTCCCACCCAAACAGAAAGTTTCAAGGGAAGTGTTTTCAGAGAGTTACTGAGACCAGTTGCAAAATGCTTTCCATAGTGCCATACACAGCAGCTGATGTAGTAAATGCACAACATAGATTGCAATGTTTTAAATACAAAGCTCAATATTCTGCTGACCCTCCCTGATGTTATGTTACATTTCAGACTAACATCTGACTGATGTCCCAAACTTGGATCAAATTTGCAGGAGGTACAAATTATGCCGGGCATGATTTCTAGCAAATCTAGTTGGGTAAGTACCCCAGAGTTCTCTTTCATGCAACTATTTCCTATCCAGTACAATGGTGACTATCAAGTGTGACAATGGGAATTTTTTTTTTCTGATACGACAAATTCTGTTTTATTTCTCAATATCAAGCACCATAAATAAATTCTTATTTCTCAAGACTTAGAAGTCCATCTGATGTCACAATCTACACAGTTTGGTATCACTAATGGATGTGTTAGCACACACATCCTTGTGACCTTGTACAGCGGTATGGCATTTGTTAGCTTGTTCAATGGCACTACAATCAACTTGCAAATTTGGATTTCATGAGAGAGAGTTTTTGTTCTTAAGCAGCAGGACTGCTGGCAGCACTGCGTATGCTGTGTGCAATTGCTTGTTGTGTTTTGTGCAATATCATCTGCAACATTTTATTTTAGATCATCCCCCCCATCCTCCTCAAAATGTGATTAGGCTCTTTAAGGGTGAGAATAGATTTTACAGAGGATGACTGAGAGCTAAAACTTCATGGGGCCTCAAAATAATACTCCATTTGTAGAGAAAGAATAAAGAATCAGCTGCAAATACAGTAAGATTAATGCAGTAATCATCTGCTGGCATGGCACACCCTGGGAAAGAGGCTAATTAAAAGGGATTTGTGGAAAGTCACGTAGGATTACTCTACTAAAAGCAGTGGCAAGACATTTGGGTTATCAGTGACTTTAAAAAGTTCTAATTAAGGTTCTAGAAAACAGTTTTTCCAAGAAATTGAATCCTCCAACTTAATCTACACTGGAAATACTCTTCATATTAGTTCTGCAAACATTTACAGCTTTAGGAAACTTGGAAAAGCAAAGACTAGCGTTCTATTATCTCAATACTCTAAATCCTTTTCCCATAAACTGCCAGGGTAATGACTTCCATTTACATCAGTGACATGGTCTGAAGAGGGAAGGTAGTAAAGTTTTGCTGATTTTATCAGCTGAAGCATGTGAGGCACAGGACTTGTTTCCCAGAAAATTAAACTAGTAACCAAATTAAGGAGCTGAAATGCCAGCTCTGTTCTTCTGGCAGGTATTAATTTTGCCCAAAACACATACTGTTGAGTTTTTAAAAAGAAAACTGGAAAATGAGTCAGAGGACACCTCCTTTTCCATCTCTTGTCCATTGAGAACACTGCTGTGCACTTCAGGTGGTTCATACACCTGGTTTTCACCTGCTGCCAGGAAAAGCTAGCTCTTTCCTTGCATTCAGGGAAGGAAAGAGTTCACTTACAGAACATCTGTAGCATGATCAAAATTGCATCTAACAACAAAGAGAGAGAGAGGCAGGCAGATGTATTTTCAGCATCCTTCGGAGTGCCATTTGTAAGAAGAGATACAGTTTGTGCCCCTGAGCGCAGAGCCTCCTGTGGAAACAGCTCAGGTGCTCCCTCAAGCCAGTCTCAGTCGGTCACAAGTGACAGCATCTGTGCAGGAAAGTTGCGTTCCCAACTTTGGACCATCATTGGGCCTTGCATCTTGCCTTGGCCTCAGAAAAAAAGAAGCTGCATTGTCAGGGCCATGCCAGCCAAGGTTCTAGCTGAGGAGCAGTGAGGGGTGGTACAGAAGAGTAAATTCAACAGCTAATCCTTACAGAAAACACCACCTCACATCATGATAAGGCCTCCTGTTTGGAAATTGAAGTGTCTTACATTCCTGAGCCAGAAAGAGCAGAAAATCTTCCTTGCAGAAGCAGCAAGAAACAAGACAAAGAACCCTTTTTCTTTGCTTGGTAACAGCCAAGAGAGATACTTCATGGTTTTGTAATGCCCTGAGAGGGCAAAAGTAGCTTCATGCACAGATGTGGTTTGGTGGGATGAATGATGATGTGCATTTAATTTATATTTTGGATTACGGAAGAATGATGACTAGAGAGGGTCATTAGCCATGAAGTTCTGATCCAGGTCTGAAACAGCTCCAAGCATTGCAGAGCATCGGGTGACAGGCCTGGGGCTTGGGTTTTGCTTCGGGTCATTGGAGAGAAAATGGTCAGCTACACAATTTAGCTCTGGAATCATTCCTGAATTTGTCTGGATTAATGGTTTTGGCTTGGACTCATTAGTGGTAACAATTGTGAGCGAAAGCACACGGGAGGAAGAAAAGATAACACAATGGCACAAATTCCAGTAGCTCCTGGAAGAAATACATTTGACCTTTATTATCTACTAACTTCTAACTCTGATGCTTAACTCTGGTTTTTCCTTTAAAAATATTGTCCCTGGCAGAATGGAGTCCAAGGAGAAAATAGACTCTGGAAAAAGTGTGAGACTCTGGGGAGACAGTTATTTACTGGCAGTTTCACAACCGTCCCTGCACTTCTAATGAAATTTCATTTGTCAAATTCTGTGCAACTTGGTGACAAGCCAAGCTTATTCTGTCTGCCTTTTAGCTTAGAAACATCCTTTTGGTCTCTTGCTCTCAAGCAGTGCCTTTAATTCATTTGAGATAAAAAAGAATTGCAGCTTGTAGCTAAAAAGCTGGCCTGAAGCTCTCATGGACACAACTTCTCATTTTATTATGAAAAATGAGTTAAAATTTTGAACTGCTGTTAACACCATGAGTAATAAAACATGCTCCTCACCAACAGTACTTCAAAGGGAAATATATGCAGCTTTGGCAAAAAAAAAAACAACCCACAACTGGTTATGATTTTCTATGGACTCACCACTGTCTGGGATGAGGCCACCTAACAGGAGTCTGGACTTAACATCCTTCCAGCATAGGATGAAATCCGTAGCTTCTGAAGAGGGAATGGATCTTACTTGTCTTACTTGTTACTGCTGTTTTTTAACATGTGAGGCCTGGTTTGTCTACATAGCTTGTGTTACATTCCAGTGGTGGGTAAACCAGCTGAGCTATTTTGAATTCTCCTGGTTAAAACACTACTTTAAGCCTGTTGAAAGTTTTTGCATATTTGGGTCTTAGAGTAGAGCTGTCAACAGAAACAGTCACAGGTTTTGTTTGGATTTAGGGAAAAGGAGAATTAATGAAAAAAACCAAGAAGAATTAGCACAAACAAAATTATCACATATACCCCATTGTTCAGGAAAAAAAGAAGAAGAAAAGAACCCAGTGATTTATTTTAGACAGCCTGAATAGCTGGAGACAGAGAGCTAAAATATGGCAAGGAAATTGCTACCCTAAACAAGTTCCTTTGAGCAATTTGTTGATTTTTTTTTTCTTTCTGCCTGAGTTATGAGCCCTTGGAATGCACATACCATTGAATTGCTTGGTAATTTGCACAAACATCTCTTCCTGGGGTCCTAAAGCCACTGAA
Source organism: Oriolus oriolus (assembly GCA_013400235.1). Classification (NCBI taxonomy): domain Eukaryota; kingdom Metazoa; phylum Chordata; class Aves; order Passeriformes; family Corvidae; genus Oriolus; species Oriolus oriolus. The sequence goes on from VXBT01012594.1 coordinate 620,278, forward strand.
TATCCCTGAGAGGAAATATTAACACGATAGAGAGGGACGGAGTCCGACTGTTTGCGAGAGTCTGGTTACCTAACCTTGTACAAAGCATGAGACGCTCCGGCTTCTCCCATGAAACATGGGAGCAACTGAACAAGTGCTGTCACACACACAACCGTGAACATGGGGATACACACACCCACCTGCCCTTTGCTTGAAGGCTTGACACTTCTGCTCTAAACTACCCAGAATCTCACGGCAGCGCCATTGCTGTGGTACTGAACACCTCCTGGCTGCACATCCGGTGGTGTGACCACCTCTATTGTGTGGGGCCCCTTCTTTTTGACAGAAATGTTGTTTTTGCAATGAGATATTTTCTTTTGTTAAAGAGGTTTGTTTGTGTTTTCATCTAAAATGCAAATACAACCATAATTATAAACATAAGCACACCACAGTTTTATGGGATGAGATTTGTGTGGGTGGTTTGGGTGCCTAATTGCCATATTCTGCACGAAGCCTGTGGTTCCAACCCTGAGAACCTCTGCCTGCAGACGCTGAACCTTGTTTTCTCTTCCATTACCTCCAAACCGCTTTGTGCCTAATAAATATTAAATACTGGTCCTACAGCAGGCTTGTTAACTACATCCCCCCACAAAACACATGCCCAAGTGGTCGCTATGAGAACTGTGGCACTCTTTTATAAAGGGTGCCAATGGCTAAATTCGATCTCTGGGACAGTAGAAGTGAGAGCTCAAATCTTTCTTTGCCCAATATGAAAAACACTGGTGCTTGACAATGGTTTCTCGAACTCCCAGGAGGCTGACTTAGCAGCTACATTACATGTTAGCTGGGAGTGGTCCTCCCACCGTCTCACCAGAGGGACTTACTCCACTCTGCTCCCTCACCTAAACTGGGACTGAGATAACACGGAAGGAAGAGGGTAGATCAGTAATCCAGCAAGCTGGATGCTCAGTATGAAGCTGGGCATCAAGCTGCCTTTCAACAACCAATTACATCAGGGACACCCACCAAGTCCCAGCGGGTAGAAAGAGACCCAAGCTTTAAGAGCCCTCTTCTTTCAGTTTGTTGTTTTCCCTGGGGAAGAGTGGGCAGATTCGCTTTGGGCTCTTCTGCTAATAGCCCGCCAGTCTCAGAGGCCAGGGGAGTGACCCACCGTGAATGGCGCTGCTCACAGCCTCCACCCTGGGCAGGGACTGCAGTGACCTCTCGTCTCCACAGCCCCCTCCTCCTACGGCAGCACGGTTCTCAAATGGAGGCTCTGTTCCTCCCCTTCGGGCTGCATGGTGGGCACCCTGATTTCTGGCAGTAGTGCATTAATCAGTGACTCACACAGCTCAGCCTCCTGTCTAATTCGAAATCAATCGTAGAAAACTAGGGCTGAAAGAGACCTGCTGAGATCATCTAATACCATTTTCTGCCCACAGGCAGGGTCTAATATCCATGGGCTAACACCAACACATATTTATCTAACATGCTCTGGAAGGCATATGAGAAAGAAGAGCCTATAACCTCATTCAGATTCCTACTTCAGTACTTTATACTCACAGAATTTATCTTTTTTTGTCATACAGTCAACTAACTAATCTTTGCTTCAAATTTATTGTCTTCCTCTCCCAACATGTCTGAAAGAAAATATTAACTTGATGTAAAAATACTGAAATTGAATTTCAAAGTTAAATCTCCCCCACTGAAGCTAGCAATCAGTAGGCAATTTTTCAAAGCAAAATAAAAGGGAATTGCTAAAAAAAAAAGGCATGTCTTAGTGCTGTGTCACTGTATACGGAACCTCCTTTTGGAGCTTTGCTGTGGATGTGGCAGCTCTTTGTTTATTTTGAAAGGATAAGTTAAGCAGTCACTCAAGGATGGGTAGGAAAAGCCTGAGGCTGGAGATTACCATGTAGCTTTCTAATTAGACTGGAACGAAAATAGGGCTAAATCCATTGAGTAAACAAAATACGTTTGCATACTTGGTAATTGATAATAATTATGGTTCCCTTTAACAACACTACATGCCTAGCTGTTATTTTGTGACCTCAGGCAAATGAGTAGGGTATTTGTTTTTCTTAAGCTGAAAAAACTTGTAAAAAAGGCCACCACAATGACATTCCAGAGCACAGGGAGAGCTGTCATTTCATCTGCTGGCTGGTAAAAAAATAATATATGATTTCATAATGTTATCCTACTAAATGCTTGAGGAATTGCACATCTCACTGGCTGGAAGGATCTGAGGAATTAAACACTAGTTGAACAGTCTAACACTGAACAGTCTAACTCAGTCCTACCTCAGTGCAGGATAAGCAGTCATGTACACCAGCAGCAACAGAAGAACGAGCTTGTTCTTGAGAAACTGGTGGAAAAGTCTGACTCTTGTTTCCTTATATAAAATAAATTACACAAAAACAATCAAGAAGTCAACTTTCAAAATACCCAAATGCAGACACAAACTATATGATGAACATGTGTTAACTGACAGGCGAAGAATACGTAAAGAGTCTTTGTGGTTATCTAGGGAGGGAATAGGAAAAAACAAGAGTACATTTTATACAATGGATGGTTGTTAAATGCTGACCTTTTCCTTTGGGTTCTGATTTTAATGGTCATGACTTGATTATGCAAAAAGAGGAGAGATTTTCAGCTGCATGAATAGAAGTTATGCAAAAGCGCTCCCAACCCCACAGACGGGGTTGACATGCACAGAGGTAGAGATTTGTATGTTGAAAGCATTACAGCAGCCACTCGTTGCCTCGTGCTCAGTTCTGAAAGCCAGTTACCAGTGCAGCCTGCGTAAATGTGCCACAGGAAAAAACAGTGCTCGAGGGAGCAGTACAGCTTGTTAAACTTGTCAGATTGATTCTTAAATTGACCTCGAAATGTACGTGTGTGCACCTGTGGGGGTGGGGTGTGCGTGTGCCTGGGTTCCTAAAGAAACGAAAGCTTAAGGGATGCACGTGTACATATTTCTTAGAAACTGCACCGTGTGTGCGGATGATCCTTTATCTGAACGTAAGAAACTCCCAGCTCTCGACTTCCAGGGAGCCAAGGCTGGTACCTCACCCAGAGCCTAGCCCAGTGAGATGGAATTCCAAATTGCCTGTGAAGCCCTTGATGTACATAAAGTAACACCACCAAGACAACCATCTCTTTGCAGTGCAGAAATCCCCTTTGTAGCAGATACGCAGCTGCAAGTTGATTTTGCATATTGAAAAGGCTGGGGATTTGTCAGGGATTTTGCGAAAGGAGATGATCCAGCTGCATCTGTAAGTATCTCTGCACACTTTATGAGACAGCTTCTTTCTGCATTTTTGGTATTTGGGATTAAACTTGGCAACAGATGTGGTTTGCAGGTCTGGGAGATATTTAAATTATGGATATGCTCAAAGCAAGCTGCTCAGATTTCCAAAGATTTGGAAGATTCGCATGTATTTAAAAATACTTCACTGCATTTCTATGGATGAGTTCCAGATACTATGGTGTCCTGCAAAACTTCTAGCTACCTCCTTTATGGCAGCCTGGATTTTAGACAAGGTTTTATTCACAACAGGCCTAAGTCCTTTACAGAGTGACCTGAGAGAGCAAGAACTGTTCTGCTGGGTAGTCAGACAGAGCCTTGGCCTTGTTTTGTTCACGTGAATTAAGAAACTACTTCAGCTGTAAGTAACCACGTGTAACCACGATGAGCAATAAACATGAAGTTTTCAGTCTTCTAGTACACGGTGTTTACAGTAATGGACACTCACAAAAATATTGGCCTGAAGGAATGGGAGGTGCTAGCAGTCCAAGTGCTCCTTGGAAGAGAGAGAAGTAGATCGAGAGCTTATATTTCTTTACATGTTAAAAAAAAAATTAATTACACCCCCCCTCCCCCCCAGTTATTAAAGAGGTTTTATTCTCTGTAATTTAAAAATGCAGGAAAATATTTTTATAATCTTAGGAGGCAAAGGGAATAAAACACTTTCACACAACATCTGTAGTCTATTCACAACTGGAAGCAGGGTACTGCCTCAGACTAGAAACCCCAAAGTTTCACCCTCCTTTCATAAATGAGAGAAAAAGGAGATAAATTAGTTAGAAATACCCCCAACAAGCACATTGTTTCTCTTCCCAGAAATAAAATAATTACATTTATAAAGGTCATTTGGCTTTGTTTTAAAATCTCTACCGCCAAAATTTTAACAATTCCATGCAGAAAAGCATGCAGGTTTTTTTCAATCTGCCTCAGTATCATTACCTGCAGTACGCAGATTATTTTGAATACACAGAATGTATTTGCCATTGTGTCACTATTCTCAGTATATAAAGTTCATTTGATTTCATATACCAAAAATCTGATCCACTACAGTCTCTAGCTCGGCTCTCATCCACCTGCATTTTCAATATAAGAGGACAACATTAGTGGGCAATATGATATTCATAGATACAGTATGGAACAGAAGGAAAAAAAGGAAATATTTTTCTTGATTGTCTTAAAGGTTTCCTTCAGTAGCAAACTAGAAAATAATTTCTATAAAGTTAACTTAGTTCATAGAAAAAATATTTTAAGACAAGGAAGAATGAACAGTCCTAAACTAGCAGCCATTTATAAATCTGTATAGAATAACTACACATATAGATATACTCCCAAAACTACACAGCAGTTGGATGTGAGTGGTTCATATTCCAGGAGAATGAAGGCTTCTCATTCTAAAAACACCGGCAGAGGCAAGAGGAAATTCCCAAGTTCCTTAACACTAATCTTTTGCTAGGAGAATTGCAATTCTAAATTCCATTTTGAAGAAGCCCAGAAAGGTGGGGAACAATGACTTTCAGCAAATAAATCCTCAGTTTTAAAGAAAAACTACAGGAGGAAAATGATGATGATATTGACATTTCCAGATCTTCCTTTGTTCCGTCACCTAGAAGGGAACCCGGTTAAATTACTCCACGTCCGTTTACTTTTTTTAAAAAAAAGCTGAACTAGAATGATTGAAAGATTTTTAGATGCAGCTTTCAGAAAGGGAGCAAGGTAGCAGGGAGGACAATTTTTTCTCAGTAGCCACCCAGAAGCCCATCTGCTCAAGAAATAGAGAGAGCTTCCAACCAGGATCATCTGTGTTACTTACTGGTCTGATTTTTGTCCTTTTGCAGAGGACTGGCAACAACTACAGAAGTCAAAGACCTACATAAAAGTAGAAGTGAAGTTTTTGTCTTGATTCTCTAAGAGGCAATTGAAAGGTGGGAAGCAGCATGCACTAGAGGTCTGGTATCTCTTCCAATCTAGAAGAAAGGTACTGGACCTTAATCCGGTGCAAACGAATGGATAGTCAGTCACGAAAACTGTGAAAAGTAGCGGTCATTTCACACAGCCATTTTGAAAGGCCAGGTCCTTGGTTAGTGAAGATGTGCATTGACTCATTCAAATCAGTGCATCTGGGATGACTTGCACTAAGCCAAGGGACAAGCCTGAAATTTTTATACTCTTTCTTTTGTCTGCATTTAACACCAAGTAGGGCTTTCTTTATGTTTCAGATAAATTGCGTTCCAGGGGTTGCTGTTTAAAATTTTAAAAAAGACAGTTTTAGCCATTCCTTTTCCTTACTCAGGAAGATACCTTTCAAGTTGGAATATCCAACTTTTCAACTCAATCTTTCAATAATTGATGTAATATATCATAAAATAGGGGGAAATGTGTCAAACTGATTTCACATTCCTTTTTCTTTGAGATGCTTGTTGCAAAATTCCATAGCACATTAATCAGCACAGGTGCTGGGGTCAGAGTTGGTTACGCTTTCTCAGCCAGAACATTTACTTTTCACTTGCACTTATGAAAGAAGACAGACAACTTGAGATGAATGATATTACCCAGTACCAGTGCTTTGAATGAAGCACGCAGTCAGTATTTACTGACTGTGTTAAGGTACACTTAACATACTTAAAAACCAGAGAAATGTTTTGCCATATTAGCTGTAATCTGGTTAAACTGTAAAATGAGTATCTTTACATGTAGATATAATTTTCACACATGCAGACATTTTAATATCCATTATCAATCAGGAAGTAAATCACTGAAAGCAGTTGTTCGTTTTAGAAGGTACACAATCCAGTATTTTGTTACTCTGACTGAAAACAACTCAGTCAACAAGTAATGTATTGAAATCAGTCATGACACTTCACACATGAAGTAAAATCCTCCCCTAGAGAAAGGTTTAATAATCTGTCCTATGGACTTCCGTACAACTTCTGTAAGAGCTGCTGCAGTCCTCACCATTGAAATATTTGCATGCCAGGCTGGTAGAAACAATTTCAAATGTACGTGTTCAGAAAATATTCAGAGGAAAGGATGGCCTGGGAGCAGATCCTGAGAGTGCTATTTAAATGGATGAGCACCCATTTCTCCTAGCAAACTTTGTTCCACATGAAATAAATTACACTATTAGCAGAACAAAGCTTAGCTAAATGTACACAAAATCAGGCAAGGTTCAGATTATTAGAACCACCTACTGGAGTGCAAATACGGAACAACACTGCTGGTTTGGTAGAAAGGTCGGGGCCGTTTTCACCTGTGTTTGATATTCTTTGAACTTAGAAAATTATATTAGAGAGAAGAGACATGCTCACATGTTAGCACATCAAAAGCCTTGCTGTTAAACTGAGGGCCTGGCTCAATAACCACAAGATCCACCCATGAGTGTGAGCCCCCTTGAAGCTCTTTCACTGCTCCAGGAAGAAGCTTCACAGTTGCAGAACAGGGCTGTAATATTAAATTAGACATAAATACTGCATGTTGACATGGCTAGATTTGGAAGATGCACTGTGAAAATCCAACTAATGCATATTTTAGAAATTTTGAGTGTTATTAATGATTCAGCAGACCTGAGGCTATGTTTGACAAAAAACCCAAACAAACAAAAAAAGAGCTGGAGAGTTCCTTTGGGTTAATGCAAACATGACCTGAGCTGCCCTTTGCTTTTGCAGTCCCCACACTACCACGTGACTCAATGTGGGGTTTTTTTTCAGTATGGGCTGAAATTTTGCAGTAACATCTTCTGTATGAGATCCACTGGCAATTACCACCTCTTAAGTTACCCTGCGTGGTCTCCTGCCATACCAGTGGAAGGATGAGCTGCTTAGGTCAGAAGCCATTTTGACATCATTGTGCAACTCATTAAAATCCCAGATGAATCAAGACCAAAAGTAAATGCTTGTGAAGCCCATGTTTCACACTCAAAACATATTTATGGGAAGAGGAACCCAATCTATGTATGATGATTATGCTCTATATATTTTCTTTTGAGAAAAAGAGAAACCACTCCAGAATAAATGAGATAGTCTGGAAGATTATTAGAACGTAATACACAGAATTGGTCTTGTTCTTTTAATACCAGCTCTTCTTTGAAATGAGGTCATGATTTGTAGCTAGATGGTAGTTTTACAGAAGGGTTGCTTTTTTTTCATTATGAGGTCAGTGACCACGAATTATGCAATAATCTCAAGAGCTTGTCCTTAAAGATCAGTTTACTAATTGGTGGGGAAATATTTCCTTCAAATTTTTCTTTGGCAGCAGTTTCAAACCATGATTCTGAGGGATTTTAGATTATAAAGGGGTTTTTTCCCTCTAAAGGAGAAGGAAGATGGAGACTTTGTTCCAGTGCTAGCAGTAAATAACTCTGCATTGAGTATGTTCAGCAGTTCCAGTTCTGTCAAATGTGCTGCCTCTATAGATCTATCAGGGAGCATTGGTAGGCACTGGCCCCCTGGCCAAAGGCAAATGAGAGTGGCAGATGCTCGCAGAATGAGGGTGGATGTTTGAGTTGCACAGCTGTGCACATCTCCTGGTCACACCAGGGCTGTCCTCAGCACCCAGCACAAAAGGCCTCTGCTGTTTGCCAGTGAATGGAGGCATGTCATTAACGTGGCAAACCCTCTTTCTTCTCAATTTAATAGCAAAATCTGTCACAAAGGAACACAGAAAACCTTTGGTCTTCCTGTATGAAGATCCACTGACTGCTCAGCTCCCAGCAAAGACAGTATCCCTCCCTGAAGATATAACTGCACTGACGGTGAATGATGACTGCCTGCCAGCAAAAAGGAAAGATAGTCTTCCTTTCTGTTTTATGACATTCAGCAGGATTGGGTTGAGTAAATTAATAAAGCTTCTTCGGCAGCACAGCTAGTCCCTGCTGAACTAGCCCTGTGTTCCTAGAAACTACTCCTTTTGGAAGAAGCTTCAGGACAGCCACTGCAGCTGCTTTTCCCTATAATTTGGTTTAAGGGGTAGATGTCCCCACCTACATTTCTTTCATGCTAAGCCTCTCATAACTGAGTAAGAACTGGTTGCAGAAAGTCGCTCCCACAAGCTCCTCACAGTGAGGCCCTTAGCAGACTCCAAATCCAAAGGGCTTAGTCTTAAGCACTGGCAAGGACTTGGCAGATGCTTGGCAACCAAAAAGGTGTCATAGAAGGATTCCTTGTATAGGGTAGCCTTAGGTATGGAGTCAAGCCAGGATGCAAATTCTAGTTAGGTACCCACCTATGAGGATGAAAATGTCAAGATTTATTGTGGTGATACCTTCAATTTATGCAGAAGCCAAAGCAAAAAGTAAGGGCCAGTTGTACGGAGCATTTGGGCAAGAATCATCATGCTGCATATTTCCATTTGTCCTTGGGTCCTAGTTATTGTCCTACTGTACCCAGCGTGCAAGCTAAACCAAGTCTAGCATTCCCAGCAGGCCAGTTGCAGTTCAGAGGACTAAAACAGTGGGTTTCACCTCTTTGTGAAGAATAATGGCAGAGCATGTGTGACAGCTGGCACTACACAGCAAACTTTCTGAGTCCATTTTGCTCTTGCAGTACTGCAAGGTGAAAACCACATCCTCTTTGAATTTGAGTATATGACCTTGAAACTCCCACTGTGAGGTGTGATTTCACTCTAAAGAACCAGAAAGATACATTTTGTCATGGCAGCTAGCAAGGTAGACTCCTGATGCACAGAGCAGGATATTGATATGTAAGTTAGTTAACCAGTAACGCATTTAAGGGTCTTTTACATATGGCACAAATTAGTAGAAACAGAAACCTGAAAAGAGTAGTTTCCCTCTACAGTATCTTTGCCTTCTGTGTGCATTCCATCAAATGAACAGGCTTTTCAAAAGTCCTGGGAAAAACTTACTGGCTGCTTTGAGCACTGAGATGCTTGACTGCAATGAATCATTTTCTGTTCCTTGCTGGACCAGGGAAGAGGCCACTTTGTATTTACAGGATCAAAGTGGCAGAGGTCATGGTCGCCTAAGCAAGCAGACTGTGACAACTTCACAATGGATGAATTTTCACTTGGCTGAACCTTGCGGACCGGAAACTGGCCCTGATTTTTCTGCCACTGCTACTCTAACTACCAAATCTTTCCTGCTCCCAGAATTCCTGGACCAAAATTTTACCTGGAAACAGCTCAAACATATTTTGAAGACGTGATGATTATTATTTTATGTGTTTTCTCCTCTGCATGTCTGGTTCCTGACAGAAGAAATTATTTGAAGTGAAGGAAAAGCAGGTCTCAAACTCCAGCTCAGCTTTGCTGAGCCAGGACTTTCAGGTATCTGGGCCACGATCCCAAAAAACGTTCAGGGTTCAGGATTCAAAAGGCTCAGGCCCCCAGTTCTCAACTATCCATGCAAGGGTGGATATAATGCAATTGGACCTATTGGATATTGCTGTCTCCCTGGAGCTGCAGCTCTATGTCAGCTGGGGTACCTCAAGACAGACCTGTCCATGGACTCCACGCGCAGGTAACCCAGTCCCATTCCTGGTGGACCCACATTTACCCCTGAAAGTCTAGCCCTCAAAATTCACGTGCCTAAGTGAACCAAACATGCAAAACACTTTGATTTTTGAGGACAAGGACAACATAGGCCATAGAGCAAGTGAAATCCAGCCTGGTGCTATTTGTAGCACTACAACACAGGCAATGACATAGTGGGGGAGATTCAGTGAAAATACAGAAGCCCCATCTACATGTAATAAATCAGAATTATTACCCTACACATATGAATGCAGCTGTCAGCTACTTCAACACAAATTTTATCAGCTGGACTGGTGTCAAGAGACAGTAATGACCCATAAAACTGAGCAGCTTCAGTGTAGCTTGTGGGTTCTCAACACCACCAAGATCTTGAACCAATCAAAGACAGACACCATCTTTAGGATGTATGGCTAGTTTAATTAAGCAGTCATATCACATATGTCTTTAGAATTGGCATGCCTGATATATTTTAGATTATCTGGGGACACCTGCTTACAGACAATACATCTGAAATGTAGAACAACAACTATATAAGCATGTCACATGTGTGTTTGTTTTCATGTTCTGAAATACAGAACAAACCCTGCGAGGGAAAACAACAAACGCTAAAGCTGAGCTGAGAGATGTCCAGAGCTGAAGGTGGAAAAATTCCTCTCTGCATCAGATGTCTTTCATTGTATCACCATGCAAAGAAAAGGCTGAAAGATGCAGACAGAGCTTTTACTTGCCCAGATATTTGGGTGGTGATAAATCTCAAAAAGTGACACAAAATCACAAGTTTTTACGGAACTTTTAATTTTTTTTTGAAGGAGTGAAATAATGAAACATCTACTATCATCCTCAAAGAGGAGAACTGAAGTCAGCAAACAGAGCGGCCTCAAAGCCTGAGGGAAAGGGCCAGGAGGAGCACTTGCTACTCACCAAATGAATGGCAAGCAAAGAAAAAAGCAGACCTGACCTTTCAGGGAGACCTGGAAACAGCCCCAAGAGCACTGATCATTGAAACAAAACAAAACACACAAAAAGGCATTAAGAAAACCTCACTCCAGTGGGAAGAGGAAGTGATTTAAGGGGATTAGCTCCCAAAAAACAAAGGTCCACTCTTCCTCAGACTGCTGAGGAGTCCCAGAAATCTTCTTCTATATTGAACAGGGCTGTGAAAATGGACAAACATTGGCAACCACTCAACAAATGATAGTAATGTGAGGTGACATCTCTGGACCTCAACCAGCCAGCACACAATTGTCTCATTTTCATGGTGTGTCAAATTAAATTTAGACTTTAGCACTTTGCTTGTCTTGCGCTGTTACCTCCTTCCCCGAGCAGAACACAGAAGAACATTTACAAATTTACACTGACTTTGACCTGCAAACACAAATTCCAGCCCGCAAAAACTAGTGCTGAATCATTTCTTTTCCTAGCTGCGACCCCTTTACCCACCTTCCTTATCACATCAGTCCATTTCTTCATAAGAGGCTCTCCTGCATCTGTGTCACAGAAGCATTTGGGAGGAATTGGTGGGTTTGTACTGAGTAGCTGCAGGGACATTTCCTCAGCCAGGAGCCTTTCATGTTGGGCAACAAACCCAGTGCCCCGTCTCTGACTGCCCTTCAACAACAACCACAGCAATCACCACAGCAACAGCCACAAACCCCACAACAGCCAGTAACCTATTTCGTAAAAGTGAAACGCCCTAAAATCTTGGGATGTTACAGAGTGGCAAGGCATTGCTTGGGTACAAAATAGACATTGATTCTGTCTTGGCATTGTAAAAGTGTGATAATTGATAAAGTCTTCTCTACCTTGAGACTGAACTGATGATACAGTGGCATCCCAGCCACACTTGAGTCAGCTTTGATAGGACCAGGATTACACCCTCTCATTCTTTTACTGGAGTAACAGCCTCTTCAGTTTTGCAAACCCAGCGCATCTGGAAGTACTGTTACTGAAACCAGACACTTTAAAAGCCTTGATACTTTTTTTGAAGCAGGCATTAAGAGTCCAGTGTCTTGCTGCATCAAGGCAAAAAACATCAGTCCCTTCAGTTGCAAAATTGCTCAGAGATTTGTGCTTTAAAATGGGAGGGAGTTTATGGACTCAAAACAGGGCCGAAGCTGAAAGTCCTGGAAGCTGGTTAGTTGACTGTGTGACTTCAGGAGACCCTGAATTTGAATCTCAGACTGAACAGAGAGCACTTGTAGAGATGGATGAGGAAACGGAGGTATGAAAATGAAAGCAGGCGGTGCCACTTCTGGGTAACTTCATGGGGATTTTGAGAAGAGCTATCGGTATGACTGCTAGATTAGATCTGAATAAGTCTGAGTTTACCACAGGAAAAGAGGAGACATTTTGTACCAACTGCTTCTGCTCAGGCTGGAAATACTAGAAAAATTCCCTCTGCTTGTGGTATTTTGGCACTTCTGGGTTCAGATGATCAGTACACAGAGGTGAATAAAAATCAGGGAAGGGCCTGAGCCAGAACTCTATCCAGTATCCATATATTTGAGAACTCATTGCACATGGATCAAACTTTGTGGATAATTTCAATGAGAGATGGATGCAGGAGAGAAAAAAAGCACAGTGGTTTCTCAAAAATATTGAAAAACTAACTCTCCTGGAACAGAATTTTTTTGTACAAGCAGACAGAGACTTATCAAGGACCCAGTTCTGTGAAGCATAGACACACAGATTAATAAAGGAGGACTTGAGCATGTGTGTAAAATTAAGCATATGCTCAGTTGCTCTGGTGATCAGACAGTGTAGGTTCTACTCCCTAGCAGTCACTTCCCATTTGGAAACCCTTGTCAGAAAGAGAAAGAGGAAGAAGGAGGGTTGTTTAGCACGATATTTTTAGATAGATTTTTAATGGAATATTTGTTAAGCTTTCTTCCACCCTGACTCCCCCCTGCCCGCTGTCTGGGTTTTGTGTGTGTTTTTTTAATGGCTAGCAATGCATCACAGTGTGGCTGCTGTTTAAATATTTGCCTGAAAAAAAATGTAGTCTGTGCTTAAGAAAAGTGGTTTGGCACAAACTGGACATTTTCAAACATCCATTTACCAGATGGATCACTTTGCTCAATTACAAAGAAAAAAAGATGGTGAAGGAGTTGAAAATCGAGTGGAATGTTCCTAAGCACACAGCATTGTTTACTATCTGCATGTCTCCTGGCATCCTGTGAGAGACTATCAATAGGCTCTTCAAAAATGTTCCTTTCCTTTAAAAAGTCTGCATTTTTAACTATAATAAAAAGGCAGTAAATATATTCTACAATAGCCTGATGGAAAAATGTGCTAAAGTATTTCTATAAATCAAATGTAGCAGTTTGGCATTAGCTTTGAGGCAGTAAATTTAGTAAATTAGGACCAGATGATTTTAAAATAGAATCTTACATAACTTTCTAGCGTGATATATATTTTTTTTAATTTAACACAAGTTTGTCTGTCTTCATAAAGTTATCTTGGCTGCTACCAGAATGTAGTTCAGTTTTTAAGGAACATATTCTTTGTTATTTATCAAGTGTAGAATGTTTTAAATATCAAAGTAAGAAGTGGAACAGGTTTCTCAAAAGACAGAAAAGGCCATACTATGTACTGATCCACATAAGGTGTGGGGTGCTTTGTATCCCTGATGCCCCTGACTATTTCACTCTTATTATTTTGATTAATAACAGTCTATTTCTCAATTCATCTTCCTTTTTTTGCCCTCCTTTCCTTTTCTCACAAATTCAAGGACATGTCTCCCTCCATTACCCCCCAGAGTGTTTACAGCTCCTATAAAAGCAGTTTGGTCTGACAGATGTCTCCCTCACCCGTGTGCTTAGGTCAGGAGTCAGCATTGGGGACCTTCATTTCTTATGCTATCCCACTTTTCGTCTCTGCACCAGAATATCCATCTCTGAGAAATAAGGAAAATGGAATTGTAAGAAGAGTCCAAGGAGCACAAGAGTCCAAGGTTTAGTCTAAACCTTTTGGCCCTATCCACACTCCACAAAACCTGCTCTCCCAGCACACCTTTGACTTTCACATTTGTGAGCCAACATTTACGCCACGAGACAGTCATGTCAGACCACTGCTTATGTTCCTAGGAGAGGGATTGCATACATATATCCTCCATGGTCTTCTTTTTGGGCAAACACTCAGCCATACCATGGTCTTTCACTGGAGGCAACAACTTCTGGAATAGCTGCTGTGGAGCCATCCCACAGCAGCTGTGCTCACTACGGTGCTACAGTGGCTGACTTGGGAAAGCACGACCAAGGTCCTTTTACAGTGCACACTCACTGTCTAGAGAGCCAGAGCCAACACACTCTGTCTCAGACCCTTGAAGATAAGAGTCCCTCCAGTACCCTGACTCATGGCTTCCAGACAAACATACTCCACAGCGTTATGACACAACAAAAGAGCTAAGCCCCTCCTCAAAAGCTGTAAGAACACGTGGAGACAGATCTTTACAGCTCCCAGACAGGGCTGAACTCTGAGGATGTGAGGTGTCAAATCCTTGTGTCACTTCTCATGACTCAAGCCCTTGACAGACTTCAGAAGCAAACACCATGAGTCAGCTGGGATGCGAGGGAAAGGGCAAAGACAAGAACAGAGGTGTTGAAGGAGAGGCCAGCAAAGAGTTATTCGGAGCCTTCCTTTCATATGATCCCAACATTGGTGCTTCCATCACCCATGCAAATATCCAGACTGACGCAAGCAGAATAACCGTGGTGGATGCTCGTGAGGGCTGAGTTATCTGCAAGTGCTGTCTCCCTCAGCAGAGGCAGCCTGCTGCGAGGATGGGTCAAAGTCCTTAGTCCAAGGCTTGGGATGCTGCACGGCATGGGCCAAATCCTTGTCCCAGTGAAGATGAGAGCTTTCTTTGCCAATGGGAACATGCTCTGTCCTTTTCACCCTGTCTTTGGCTACCCTGTTGCTGGAAGCATTCAGAGTTTGCAAATAATAGCAATGGAAAAGAGAGGGAACGGGGTTCCCACGTTCCTTCTCTTCTAGCATTGTTTCCTGAGAGTCCTGCAACACACAGCAATGCAATGATCTTTTCTCTAAATGACACCACACTGAAATGCTTGTTAAAAATAACAGAAGGGAAGGAGGGGTTTGAAAGTCAGTCATTTTCCTTTAAAGAATGATTTTGGAAGAGTAGACCATAAACAGATTTAGATGGCAGCAAAGAAAACCATTTTTGGCAGTTTTGTGGAGATGCAAATTTACACTGAGTATGAGATGAGAGCTTAAACACCAACACCCAAAGAAGAGAAAAATAAGTCAGACAGTATGAGACATTTCATATGCTGTTCTCTGTTGTTATGGATATCAACTGATCTCCACAGATCTGTTTGAAGCCAAAGAGAGAAAAGATGATTGCTTTCTCCTCTTATATCCTCCCTCCAAACATCTCCAAAAGAAGGAAATTTCCTTGAAATTCCTCAAGCTTCAAAACTCGTCCAAGCTGAGACTTCATGGGAAGCTTGGCAGTAAAGGCAAAACAGAACTTTCCCCTTTGTATTTTTTTTTTAAATCCCAAACTTGCATTTTACTAAAGTTTTATTTTTGCTTCTCCTCCTACTGGAAGAAACTGGCTGCTGGCTACTGTGAACAACTACTGAGCTGATGGCCTTACCAGAGAGAAATGCTTTTGGTTTGAAAGAGTTACTGGTGAGAGATGGGAAGAGAGAAAACGTGAATATATAAAACATAACAACAGCAAATAATTTTTGCTAAAATAAGTGTGGGAGATATGCAGCAAAAGGTTCCTAAAAACAGAGAGAACAAATGTAACAAGCTTTGCAAGAAAAATGGACTCAGCTGGCTAGTCCAGTCACAGGACAATTCCTTAAATGATGTGTAAAACTGATGGACAAATTAGGGTCAGGAGAGATTGTATTTTTTGGGTCATTTTTGATGTTTTGCCAAGCTAAAGTAGAGTGTATTCGGCAAATCAGAGGAAGGAGAGAGTATTTAGACAACGTCTGCTTCGGTCCTGACTCCCAAAATGGGGTTAAGACACACAAATGCTCTGTACAGAAGCTTCATGGGATTTCAAGGGGTTTTATGCAGTATTTTAAATC
The DNA here is from genome assembly GCA_013400235.1 of Oriolus oriolus. Taxonomy (NCBI): domain Eukaryota; kingdom Metazoa; phylum Chordata; class Aves; order Passeriformes; family Corvidae; genus Oriolus; species Oriolus oriolus. Next base: position 636,118 of record VXBT01012594.1, read on the forward strand.
TATCTAATATATGTGTGAGGAGTTCAACACACCCCCCTCTTTATACACCATTTTTGTAGATTCATGTATCTGTACAACCTCCTTCCACACAGGTTCAGAGCAAAGTGCTAGCATGTGTGCTTTGAACTGGGGCTCTCCACCCTGCCAACTGCAGGACTGGGAAGGCAGGAGGAGGGGAAGGAGAGGCAGGCAGGAAAAGTAGACAGGAGCAGGGCACCACAGACTGGAAAGAGCAGAGCTGTGCGCTACCATATTCGAGAGAAAGCTTCTGGGGATGAGAGTCGCTGCATGTTACTCAGTGTGTATGTGAGGAGGTGAGAGAGGCTGCATCTCCTGAGAAAAAAACTTGCCAATCCTAGTCTACAAAACCTTACCTTTCTAGGGTGTTGCAGGAAAGTGAACCTTTTTATTCCTGACCACTGTTTCCTACTTAATTGTCCACACTCACACTCCCGCTTTCATTTAGAAACTCCTTTGCAGGTGGGTTATGTGCTATTTGAGTCAGGACTTTGTTCCCACAAACCCAGTGTTCTGGATGCATGTATTCAAAAGAGCCTGGGGTGTTTCCAAACCGGGCTCATAGTGCTGTGATGTGCTTGATGACCTCCACTAAAAAAAAACCCCAAAAACCCCTACAACCCAACCCCCAAAAAAACAAAAAACAAACCAAAAAACCCACAACCCAATGCCAAACCAAACCAACAAAAAAAAAAAAGAAAAGAAAAACTTTTCTCAATTCATTCCCATTTTAACAATTTTAATATCTAGTGGAATAATTTAACATGTTCCATGTGAATAAAATCCCATATCCGGAGTTTCGCCCAGAGTGGGCAAAGTTCAAACAGAAAGTTCAGGTAAAGATCTGAGCTTTTGGATGCCAGCACTATGACTTCTTGCAACTGCACGAAAAGTTTAACATGCCTAAGCTTTGTGCCCAAGTTTCTTGTCTGGGGCAATTCCGGTTCCAGTTCTGGATTCCTTTCATCTTAAACAAGCTGTGATATCTAAACATACATTTCCTCTTGAGCAACCTCCCTATATTACATTCATCATATTTCATCTGCACAATTGTGAACCAGAGAGAACAGAAATCCTTTGAGGTCTCCATAGTTGTGCTATTTCTCAGTTTGTCTTACAAAAAACAAGAAAAACCCTTTTGGCATCAGTAGGTTGAATGGCACGCCACACGTCTGGAAGCAAGCCGGTATTTTTTAACCCATGTATTAAAAATATTCAGTGCTGGAGGGGAAAATAAGGGAGTGCAGCCTGCGAGCACGACTGTTAGACTGGTCTGTTTGTTTGGGAAATGAATAAGCCTTTGACAGTATCTCTGGAAGGAATAAGCTAGTGTGTGCTCCATGCTGACATTCTTTTCCCTCTCCAGTCTTCCTTGCATACCTCACATTCTTCTTCCCCTCCCAATAACATCGGTTCCTAGGCAAGCAGGCACTGGAGACCCAGTCTGCCACAGCCCTGCACCCACCTTGAAGCCATGGGCTTCTGCCATCTCTCCTCTCACCAATGTTATCTGCACCAGTGCATGTACCAAGGTTCCCAGAGCTCCTACTTTGCCTCAGCTCTGCAAAGGGTGCACGGCAGCTCAGCTACAATTCGTGTTGTCTTCCACAAATTCCTCCCAACACTGCTGAGTACATAAAGTCCCCTTGACTCAAGTGCTCTACACCAGCCATCTCCATGGGGAGCTGCTGCACGGACCTGGAAAAGCTTTTCAGAGAGTATGCTGATTTGGATCATTGAGTCCAACTCCCAGCCCTGCACAGCACCATTGCCAAGAGTCACACCATGCCTGGGAGCACTGCTCAAATGCTTCTTGAACTCTGTCAGGCTTGGTGCTATGACCACTTCCCTGAGGAGCCTGTTCCAGTGCCCAACCATTCTCTGGGAGAAGAATCTTTTTCTAATATCCAACCTAAGCCTCCCCTGACACAGTTTCACACCATTCCCTCGTGTCCTGTCACTGGTCACCACAGAGCAGAGATCAGTGCCTGCCCCTCCTCTTTCCCTCACGAGGAAGCTCTAACTGTGATGAGGTCTCCCCTCAGCCTCCTCTTCTCCAGGCTGAACAGACCAAGTGCCCTCAGCTGGTCCTCATAAGGCTTTGCCTCAAGGCCCTTCACCATCCTCATGGTCCTCCTTTGGACACTCTCTAATAGCTCAATGTCTCTTTTGTACCGTGTTGCCCAAAACTGCCCCCAGCACTCGAGGTGAGGCCGCCCCAGAGCAGAGCAGAGTGGGACAATCCCCTCCCTTGCCTGGCTGGCGATGCTGTGCCTGATGCCCCCCAGGACAGGGTTGGCCCTCCTGGCTGCCAGGGCACTGCTGGCTCACGTTCAACTTGACATTGGTGAGAATCATTTCTGTGGCACTGATTTCCAATGCTGGAACAGAGATAAATTTACTTCTTTTCAATTCTATATTCTCTTTCTTTTTCTCCAGAGTAAGATGTGTCCCTCATGCTGTTTTAATAGTAATTCCACCGTTTCCCTTCCCCATGTCCATTCTCCCCTAAGAAGGTGACTGCCTGCTCCTCGTAACAAATGAAAATTGTAGTGGTATTTATTTCTCTCCCCGCCCCCTTTTCTTGTTTTTTTTTAAACTGAAGAAACTTTTCAGGTTTTATTCACTGGGTCAGGCTGGTGGCTTAGTGACAGCCAGTGCCAGAATATCTAAATTCCAACCGCCTTCCATGATTTCTCAAGCTAACAAAGGCTGGATTCACTTTCAAAACCTTTTGGGTGGGAGGACACCAGTATGTTTCTTGCTGGCTGGCATTTGAAGCTAAACAGAGAGGACAGAAGGAGCTGCATTTATTCCCCTTATCTGAAGGAGGGTCACTAAACAGGGCCTTGATGGTTGACTTACAAAGTTAAACGAGCAATTCCTGACGAAACACTGTATAAAATGCCCTTCTCAAGAATGTGAACAGCTTTTGTGCCTTATTGTGAAAGGAGGTGGGATGCCTGTAAGATTAGTTTGTATATATTAAAGTAAATGTAGAATTCTAAAGCAAGGCAAGCAAACTAGCCCAGTGGTTAAAAGGCACCTTAGGCAAAATGGCAAAGGACAGGCAAATTTAAGAAGATAATTCTAAGTCACAATTTTTATTCTCACAATTTGACCCCTGCATTTAAATCTCACCACTACAATGACTGCTACCCATTCCTCTGTCTGCCAGGACATACTTCTCATACTGTTAAATGGAATAGAACGCTTATTTAAAAAGATTTCCATCACTGGTCAAAGAAAAACAGAGCAGACTTTTTGGTTTTGGTTTGCTGAAAGGCAAAATATTCCCTTCTTTGGGTGAGAATGAAATCTTTTTCTTATTATCTCCTAGTGAGGTGGGAGAGGGAGCCTTTCTGTGCAGACAGACACAGAATCTTGCCCACATCAGTGAACTTTCGTTAATGTTCTTCTCAGGAAACGGCAGCATTTCATCTTTTTTAACAGATTTGTCCAAGCAAGCAAATTCCACCTCTCTGAGTGTGTGTACAAAACCATTCTGCACCGAAGAAATTCCATCCACTGCATATGCGCTGAACCAGCCTGGGTAACATTATAGATGTGACAGGACATGAGGCTAATTATGACTCCTTTTCTCAGAAAGTGGAGTGGCACTATAACTAAATTAATTTTAATCCAAATTCCCTGGCCAAGTATCACAGCAAGAAGCAATGCAGATGCCGCACAACATTATCCAAAAGATAGTTAGACCTTTGTGAAGAGGGGGAAAAAAAAATAAGACAGCTCAATGTTTCCCAAACACAGAGCTCACAGGCCCTTCCTGAAAAGACTCTCTCAACTGTGAGGGAGACACTCTGCTGTGTCCCTCTTTTCTCAGATTGTGTCAATGGGGAAATGGGAACAAGGGGATTTTTGTTTCAGTAACCTTTCAGAGCAGGGTATCTGTCTCGTGTTCCCCTGTCAGTTGTCACAAGGTGATAGCTGGCTGATGTGCTTCAGTGGGTATTCCCTTCCCAGCCCGCTGGCAGCTCCGTTTCATGTTGCATCCCGAGGGTTGCAATGGGCCAGCTGCAGAGCCCAGCCGACAAGCAGTCCCTGTGGCTGCCCTATCACTTCACCCACTGCCACCTCCCAAACACCTCAGCACCCTAGCTGGCAATCAGGAGGGCAACAGGAAGACACAGAGCAGAGACATGATTAGAAATAAAGCAAGCAATAAGCTCAGCAGGATGGGGTATGAGAGCAGGAGACAAACAGTAGGTTGCCCAGATTAGCAGAGAGTAATTAATTGCCTTCAGCAAAAGTAAAGAAACAAACAAAAGCCATTGACAGATGCACAAGACGAAGCCACAGAACCCATTTGCTACTCTGCTAGAATTGCAGTAGAATAAATATGAGGCAGTGAATCAAGCCACTGCTGTGCTGCGAAGCAAAAAAGACACATTACATGAATTACCCTCCCGAGAACTTCAATAGGACCTTGTAGTTATAAATCCTGGCAATACAGCTCAAGCTGCCTCTGAAACACAGACATCAGTAATGCCTGGTCCCAGCTTCCTCATCAGCAAGTTGCATTGTATAATTGAGCTGATTATCTAAGGCAACCAACTCAAAACTTCCCTAGGCTGTGCCTGAAATACAATATTACAATGCAAAGGCACGGCCGCCGCCAAGGTCACCAAGAACAGCACAGTGCTTGCACTAACCACTAACGTGCCTGCCGCAATCCCGACTGCTCACAGCAACACGAGGAGGTCAGTGGATCACGTTTACAAATCTCTCTTTCAAGGTATATCTAATTCCTGATATCCGTGATAGACCATGGAGCTCTGCCATGCTGCTGCCAGCTCTGCTCCCACTGAGTGGGAGTGTTTCACCCTGGGGGAAATTAAAAACCCCTTCCAGGTAAACGGAGTAGGTGAGAGAGGGGGAGTGAATAAAATGAGCAGTGGGACTTCACTGCACAGGTGCTGTGTGATGGCAATCTCTTTTCCTCCCTGTAAAATACCAGCTCTTGTATCTGCTCCTTCAGAGTTGTAAAGTACAGCTATCAACACTGACAGACTTTGTGGGTTTGTGCCCAAAGTGTCATTCCAGTGGCATCTAAGTAGAAGTATTTAATATGAGTTATGGAGAGCGATAAAGGCAAAACAATACACACACAGGAACACTCCAACTAGAATTTCATATTAACACATCTGTTACCTCATATTAAGATCAGTCAGGGATTTTTCACACACATTAAAAGCAATGCAAGCTAAAACAAAAGCAGAAGGCACAGCTTCTCAAATGTGCTTAGGTTTCATAATGTGATTGTAAAGCATTCTGAAAAAACACCAGTTACATGAAATGTACCACTATTGGTGGGATGACTGGAAAACAGATGCACTCTGAGTTTAAATATAGGTGAAGCCAGAAATTTGGTATTACTTTTCTTATTTTTGTCTCCCATACTTATTTGCTTCTTACTGATGTGGTTTTACAATCCTCAATGCATTTATCTTCATGGCAATGCTGCCACGGGAAGAGATTATACAGAGCTCATTCAAGGAAGGTGATTTGGGTGCTAGTCCAATACCATGCTAACACCTTAGCCATTGCATCCTCTGTATTTAAAAGAAATTTTCTACTTGGAGTATGAATGGCAAAAGCATGCAAAAAGAAAACCAGTGTTTCTTTGATTCTTAACTCTTCAATTAAAAAATGATCCAAAGAGATTTGCATTTTCCTAATAGTAAGCTGGTTATACATAATCACTGGAAGAATTCCTTTCTTAATTGAAGAATTGGCTAAGGACACAGCATACAAGTGAGCTTTATTCTCTTGAAACTACCCAAATTAATTTTGATGCTGCACTTAAAACAACACTACCCTAAACACAGTGCACATAAAATACCGTCTGTTTCATGTTTCTTCTCGGGAAATCAGAAGAATCAACAGCAACAACAACAAAAACAGAAAGAAAGGCCCAGAGAAAAACCCCTGCAAGGGGTTGGAGCAGCAGCTACAGCCCAGCCACAGTGGCTTGTTCTGCACTGCAGAAAGCAGGAGCTCGCTCTTCTCATTGATTTCCGAGACTTATTTTGTACTGACAGGGACACACACCCATGAGCTATTAGGGCATGTGCAGTCAAGAAAACAGCATAGAAAAAGAAACCATTTTTGCATTCATTTAGTAGATCTGTACAGTACAGCCACATATTTTATGCTGGAATTGGGGCATGGAGGAGATTGCAGATAAAAGTATGACATTCTTTATCAGTCAAGAAGCCATTTTAGCAATAGGATCCCTCTCTAGAGGATTAGTCACGTGAGAATTTAAGGATAACACTGTGCTATGGAATGTAGTTATGTTTGTAATCTGGTAGTACAAGATTATTCTTTGCTATTTTTCCTTAGGCCACTAGAAATAGCCTTGAGTCCATCTGTGACCTAAAAATGTTGGGTAAGATCCAGCTTGGGCAAAAAGGAGAGAATTTATTTCCTGTTCCTCTAAACAAGCTGGAGTATGTCCCATACACAAAGATTCCTATTATGTGCACCATATTAATCATGCCTGATTAAGAGATCTGACTTGAAAAGCATGGAGCATCACCACACATCTATTTTCCCTGCTCTTTCTTGTTCCCAAGATACCAGAGTTAATTATTACTCTCTTCCAAATAATCCTTATTTACCATGGTCACTCTTTACAATGGACATCTCCAGGCAATTAAAGCATTCTTGGCCTCTACTGTCTAATCAGTGTTAAAATAGCAGCCAGGCAAAGCGAACACTTGGCATCTTGATTTGAGCAGTAATAGTTAAAAAATATCATCTTCTGAGGATAAATGAGAACATAAAAGAATTGCAAAGACAGGAACAAAGCAGTGTTCAGCCCCTCCAAGAGCTTCATGTGAGAAAAATATCTATGGGAGGGATGGACGGACAAGGCTTACAGAATCACAGAATGAATTAGGTTGCGAAAGATCTCTGAGATCATTTGAGTCCAACCCTTGACCAAACACCACCTTGTCAACTAGACTACGGCACTGAGTGCCACGTCCAGCTGTTTCTTGAACACTCGCAGGGTTGGTGACTCCACCACCTCCCTGGGCAGCCAAGGACACAGCATACAAGTGAGTTTTATTCTCTTGAAACTACCCAAATTTATTTTGATGCTGCACTTGAAACAACACTGCCTTAAACCCAGTGCGTGGGTGCAGGGTGATGCATGAAGAAATCTTCCTTACATCCAACCTGAACATCCCCTGGAGCAGCTCGAGGCCATGTCCTCTTGCCCTGTTGCTGGCTGCCTGGGAGAAGAGGCCGACCCCCAGCTGGGCACAACCTCGTGTCAGGTGGTTGTAGGGAGCGGTAAGGTGCCCCATGAGCCTTTTCCTCCAGGCCAAACACCCCCAGGTCCCTCAGTCTCCCTCCACAGGACTTGTGCTCCAGACCCTTCCCGAGCTCCGTTGCCCTTCTCTGGGCCTGCTCCAGCACCTCAAGGTCTGTCTTTCAGTGCCAGGCCCAGAAGTGGACACAGGACTTGAGGTGCGGCCTCACCAGTGCCCAGTACCAGGGACAACTGCCCTGCTCCTGCTGGCCACACTACAGCTGATCCAGGCCAGGATGTCACTCGCATTCCTGGCCACCTGGGCACACGCTGGCTCCTGTTCAGTCGCTGTCCACCTGGGCCCCCAGGTCCTTTTCCGTCGGGGAAAAGCCGAGGCGAGCAGCTTTGAAAAGGCACGGGCGAGCGTCCCGAGGAGCAGGGCCGCCAGCCCCCGCTCTGTGCGAGGCTCCCTCTCCCTGCCCATGGGCGAAGGGAAGCAGCTGAAATCGCCGCGCCCGAACCCGAACCCGAACCCGAACCCCCGTTCCCCAGGTGTCCACTCCGCACC
>VXBT01012594.1:644111-739930 GCA_013400235.1 Oriolus oriolus
GTGGCGGCTGGCGGCGGCGCGCGCAGAGCGCGCGGGGATGCGGCGGGGCGCGGAGTAGCGCGCGCGGGGTGCCGGAGTCGCAGCCATGAAGTACAAGGTGAGCGCTGCGGCCGCGGGGCTCGGCCCGGGGCACGGCCCGCACTGCAGGCTCGGGGCTCCCCTCCGCACCTCCTCGGGGCCAGCCGTGTGCCCGCGGGGCGGCCAGGTCTCCCTTCTCCCCTCCCCTGCGCTGTCTCCAGGCGCAGAGCCCCAAGGAAAGTGTGCGCGGGGAGTGGGAAACGAGGGGGCAGCGAAGGGGACGGGCTGCGGGGCCCCCCCGGGTGCTGTGTCGGTGTTGGCGGTGGCGGGAGAAGGGGCTCCCCTCGCTTTTCCCGCTGGTGCCGGCGCTGGATAACGGGGTGAGCCCGGGATCGGGGGAAAGCTGGCGGGGCGGTGTGTGATGGCCAGGCGCGGTTTGGGACAGGTACCCCCGATCCTGCCCGGGAGCTCATCCATCCCCTTTCCAGCCGTTTGTGGATGTTTCCTTATCACGGTTCGTTCTGTTTGATGGGTCACAAGCGAGGGGAGAAAAACACCCTCACATTTTTAAAAATAGGGTAGCCTATCCCCCTTACTAGATCCTATCATCCCCTCTTATTCCGTAATCGCTTTTAGCAACCTTTTACCAGAGGGGGTAGTGGTTGGTTGGGGGTTTTTTTTCGAAAGACACAACTGTGGAGCCTTTCATCCTAACATTATTCAAAAACGTCTGGGCAAGGTACAGAATTGCCCACGGGGCATTAGATTACTGTACAGACATACCGTAATCTTGTGCGATTGGAAAAAAAAAGGGGGGAGGGAAGGAAAAACTTTCCTTCCCCTGCCAAAAATAACTTCAGCGTCAATAAAAAGGTGATTTTTGGAAATGTCACAAGCTATATACTTACTTGGAGACTAAGCTGCTTTGGAAGTGAGGTCCATCTCGGTACTGAACTTAAGCAGCATGGTGTGAAAGAGTGCTGATGCCGTAGCAGTGTGTGTGCGAAGTACGAGTGATACCCAGGCAAATGTGCACAGATTTTTATGCTCTTCTGTACATCTCTGAGCTCAGACCAAGTTTTCAGGGTCTCTCAAGCCAAACTTTGGGAAAGGTCAGACTTAAGTTTCCAAAGCTGCTGCCAGTTTCTCCATCTCATGGAAAGACAAGGAAAAGGGAAATTGTGTTAGATGTGGGTCAACAGATGTAATCCATGGCTTTGCCAAATCTGATGTGGATCTGATGGCTTTTTTTTTTTTTTTTTAAATCGTGTCTCAAGCAACTGACTGATCTGAAGTCTGAGGTTAAATTCATTTCTTCTCTTGTATCTACTCCACCTCTAATCAGTCCAGGTAGACTTTATACCTGCCTAGAGAAGCTGTTACTCTGAGCAGAAAACGTCAGGCACTCGAGGGTAGAAGAGCAGCGTCACTGTTAGTCCAGAGCTCACAAACTGCTTTCAGACTGCCCATGGCCAAGCAACACTTGTATCCCAGTAGCAAAATAATGGTCCTGCATAGTTATACAGTTTCCTGATTCCTTGTATGTGGCACTGCAAGAATAGGGGCTGATAAGGTGGCTCAAAAGGGGGAAGTCTTCCCCGCTCTGTAGTGTTTCCTTTGCCCTGTCTTGTGGGAATGAGCATTTTGGTTTTGGTCTGTGATTACATAATTCTAGACGGAGAAGGCTAGACAGAGAAAGAACAAGCCATTAAAAAATAAATAAAAAGAGAAGATTGAGGGGTTTGGCCTCAAAAACGTTCTTGCTGGATTACGGTGTTTACTTTCCCTGGGAAATGTGAAGTAGTTACTTACAGTGTTTAACTGGGACAAACATTCTTAGATCTATTTCTTATCCCTAGAGTATATACAAAGAAAATACCTGCACATTCAGTCTTTATTTGTATTTTCTCTCTTTCTTTTATCTTCCTATAGGAAAACAAAAGTCTTATTTTTTTTTTTAATTGTATGCATGAAATAAAGGAACAGAGAATGCTCATGGCCTGCCTGGGGACATGCCATCACTTCAGAGGAGGCTTAGCATCCAGGTGCGGATTTGGCTCTGTTTAACTGCTCCTGGTGTTACACTGGGGCCTGTCATTCCTTACTTTCATTGTGATAGTCCATAAGGCCTCATTTAAAGAAATAATTGAAATGCTTATTATAGTTTAATTCAGAGTATTAACAGTAGGACAGAACAGGAACTGCTTCCTGGGTGAGACCCTGAATATGTCTCTCCATCACATATGACTTTGCTTTCAGTGTGACTAAACCCAAGGTCATTTCTGGTCTAGAAATCCTTTCTGCGACTCACTCTACACATTTTTTATTCAGACATTCTCAAAACTTGTTCCCTCCCTCTCTTCCTTCATCTAAGCTTCTTTCATTGTCCATTGCACTCTTTAAGCGTTCTTCCATCTGAATAATCAAGTCTGAATCCTCTGAAAGGGAAAATCCCTGTGGATTTAAGCAGGTTCAGAATTTTACCTTACATATGTCTCTACACCACTGTCTGTCTTTTGCACACTGTGTGAAATTCAGTGATTATGTGGCTATTTAAAGCAAAGACAAAGTTGACCCCAGGCCAGATCCTGTTGTCCCGTTCATGTACTAGTTAAATGCCTGGGAGCGCAGAAGTTATTTTAACTGAGATATGGAAAGATGGGAAAGGTTAAGCATAAGAAATACTTGTGTTGGTTTGGAGCCCTGCTTGTCTAAAAGCTGCTTTCAGAAGCTAATTCCTGTAGGGGTGCAGTTGTGTGAGGGCAACACCTCAGTTCTTTGGTGACAGCAGCTTGCTTTTGTGCTAAATCCCCGTGTGCAACAAAAGTGCCTCCCGTCAAGTTCTCACAGGGCTCCATTCCAGGAGGTAATCCAGGAGGTAGGGTCAGCCTTTCCTGAGACCAAACCCAGGCTGTGATTCCAAGGATGGAGCAGTTACAGCTGCAATATACTGTGTAGGAACAGAAATACCAGTGGGTTACCATGATCAGCAAAGGACATGGATGGGAGAGGGTATGTCTGGCCACCAATTCCAACGCTCTTATCTCAGGCAATAAAAGTGCAACAGAAGCAAAAGGGAGAAGACATTATCATAACAAGGCTTTTGTAGCTTGGTGGCTGTTCACATGCAAGACAAAGTAAGAGGGGGAAGGAAGGGCGAAAAGGGGATTCATCTGTTTACTAAAACTTCCAGTTAGTGAAAGAGGAGAGGAAAAAATCCCAACATTCCTTACCTCATTTAAGCCAAAAGGAATGACGTAGATGTAAAGTATGAGGTCTTGATTATCTATTTTTAGATAATTTGTTGGGCAAGGAAGAAGCCTAAACAGGGTTCGAAATGCCTGCCATTTGTGCTAAGGCACAGCCCTGTAATATATAGACTTGATTACAATGTCTGCATGCCAAGACAAACAAAATAGTGTCCCTGGGAAGAAATACAATATTCCCAACCAGAAGTGCTTGTGAAAAGCTGCTTGTAACCCTGGCAATGAAAGACTTTGAGTGTTGGACCATGTAAAAGGAAAAGAACTGTCTGTACTTTTTTAACCAAATCCTCTCTGTTCTGTTTATTCCTCACTCCTTTTCGTTTCACTTTTTTTTCAGGATCTCAGCAATCACAGGGTAGCAATCAAACACAGAAGTAAATAGGAACTGTAAAACCTTGTAAAATGTAGTAGGAGAGGAACAAACCAACAAGGGGAAAACCTATCCAAGTTTGTGCCGTCTGTCTTACTGCCGTGAGTTTAGAATGGAAGTCTCATGATTTTTCTCTCATCTGTGCATGTATGGGGTGAGGTGACTGAGGTCTAGCAGGGTCAGGCCTAAGTCAGCAGCAGCACCAGTGAGATGTAGCCAGAAGGACTGTCCCCTTCACAAAGCTTGGAGGGCCACTGTCATTTTCAGATTCTGGCTGTGGCCTCTGTGTGCTCTCCTTCCCCAACGCCCCCACCCCACAGATTTATATTTGTGTACTTAATAGAGGGGAGTGCCTCAAGTCCCCAGGGTAGTTGAGAAACTCCCACATCTGTGTCCACTTGCCCTACCAAAGTCTTGGTGGGATAGCAGAGTGCTTTTAATTCTGTTTTACAGATGGAGCTGCTGAGGCTTAGGGGTGTTACAGGGCTTGTTTCAGAGGAAGAAGTGGAGCCATCACAAAGCATTACAGCCAGTAGCATGCAGGGGCTTTTGCCTGATTTCTGAACTTCTATGTTTTTATGCTAACAACTGCTCCTGAGTAATGTAGCTGTGAATCTGTTTAATCAGAAGCTGATAGCCTAATCTGTCTCTGTCCAGTAGTTCCTACTATTTGATGGGGAAGCAGAACTACCAGATGAACAGTCTTCCTTATTTTTTTTGATAGTTGCAATTCAGTTTGACTCTAGATAGTACAAGAGGCATTAGATACTTGTCTTGGGAGTTTTACTCTTGCTTTTAAGGTCCTGCTAGAGGTTGCAGGTTGCATGTTAAACTATTACTTGGCCTTGAGGTATCTTGACTCGACTCCACTGATTCCAAACTGTGCCACACTATCAAGATACCTCAACGAGGGGGACCTATCAGATCAGAGAGCAGGAAAACTGTCTAATAGTAAGACTTTATGGAAGCATCTTCTGCAGAGGAAAAATGAAAGCACATTTCAGTGGTTATTGTCTTAGAAAGGCTGCAGAACTCTCCTATTTTGCAGAATATAGGCTAGACTTTGGAGGAGTCTCATGAAGCGTGAATTTGTTAAAGTGTTGGAGCACACTTCCTAAGATTGCAGACAAGCTCACCTTTGGAATCTTACCTTCTCAAGCCCAGCAACAAGTGGGGTTAGAAGACTATACTTGCACTGATATCTGATCTCTGAACGCTGAACTCCTATGTGAGGTGACTGAGGAGAAATTTGTATTAATGTGTTGCCTGTGCTCCATTATAAATACCAGAGTAATTGCAACAAGGCCAAGTGCATCTAGTGCATACAAAAAAGTAGCAAACCAGGAGCACAGAGCTTCCTACTTGTCATACTGCTGTTATCAAAGGTGTTAGGGGCATGGGAGTGCCTTCTGCACACAAGAGATTCGCTTAGGTCACTTAAGGGCCAATGTGAAGTAGTTTTTGTCTTGCCTATTTTATTTGGACTAACTTATCACAGCATTTAAGCACTTAAATCCCCTTCATACCAACAGCAATTAGGAACCCACCTGTCTCCCAAGGTCCAGAGTTTCATTCCATCTTTAAAGCAACATGAGTGCTTAAGAGGAGTATGCGCAGCCTCTGCCTTGGCTGCAACACTTGTGGAGGGCCCTTATCTTGTACTCCTCCCATTTCTGGCCGCACTCGATGGAGACAAGTAGCTGAACTTCTTAGGACATTAAAGTCCACACACCTCTGTAGGAACCCACTTTCAGTGACATTTGGAATCGCGAATGCGTAAGTCACTTTTCAAGAGGCTTCGTTACGTAATAGATGCTCTCTGAGCATCCACGAAAGCACTGGGACATCTACCTGTTATAATTGTACTCTGGTCCCTGAAAGGTGCTTTATACCAAGCCTTCAGTAGGCTTGATCAGACACTCATCTGGGCTGGGACTGTACTATGAAAATAATATTTATTGAAGGCATTGGGCAATATTTATTAAGTCAGGCTGCTGCTAAGTAAAGCTGCATGTAGAGGTACTTCTGCCTGCAAATGACTGCAGCTCTCAGCATCAGTGAAGCTGGGTCACTTTACAGCAGCTCAGAGTGCAGCCTCTGCATATTATTGCCTGATTATCACAGCCTGCTCTTGGCAAGTGCCCGTTTTCTTTTGCCTTTTGGTCTAGACATTACAGTAGTGGAAACTGTCTTAATTTTAAGGATCTCATTTTTCCACAGCAGATTTGGACGTAGCTTGTGTTTGACATGAAACAGGACCGCTAAAGCTATAGTTCACAGTCCTAGAAACACAAATGCATAGCATGACAAAAATTGTATTTTTTTTTTTTTCTCTATAAGGATGAGGCCAATTCTCGCCTTTCTATTTTTGTGTTGGTTTTAAAAACACTTTCTTCACAGTCAGAGTGGATCATCCTGCCCGGAAAAGGAAGAGTAATAAGAATGGGTTTACTCTACAGGAATGCAGTCAGCACGTCAAAAGCCCTTTCTTAAGCTGGCCTCATCGACAGCAAGGTTGAAAATTTTAGCTATAGCAATACCATGAATCATTTGGTAACAACAAATCATAGAAAACGCTGAAGGAGCCTAGGAGTAAATCTCAGTTCTTCCAGTGAATAACCTGCTTAATTGCAGACAGAGAGAGGAAGACACAGACCATAAAAAAAAATCAATTATTCTCTTTCTAAAGAAGTTTCTGATCCAAAGGGTTAAGTACAAGACAACTAGAGGTGTGCACTCTGTTTAACATACAGTTGGCAGTAGGTAGGGTCATGAATGCCCTTGTCCTGTGGACTTTACATCTAGTTAAAATGCTTAGGGTAATAAACCAATTTTTACTGCTACAGAAGGGCGTAATTTACAAGCAGATATCTTCTTTTGTTTTCTCTCTCTCTTTTTATACTGCATTACTTTGTTTGCAGCCCAGGAACTGCTGGAACTGCCCAAACCAATCTCTCACATGATCAAGAATACAGTTAAAGTTATGTTTCAGCCTGAGACTGAGCACAGTAACCAGAGCTGCTTAAAATGCACCTACACCTTCACCATCCCTCTTCTCCACAGGTATGCTTACCCAGACAATGTCAGCTTGCCAAAATCGAGCTGTTCTGGGAGGCTTGTTGACTTTTGGCCGCTGCCCTGTAGAACGGAGATGACTCTGACTGGACCTGGCAAGCATCAGCTGCCAGCCAGGCTTGGTTTCCCTGGAATTCTGATTCACTGGCTATGTGCTACCTGTCCTTCAGCCTGCTGAGGGCTGGAAGGAGCCTGGAAAGTTCCTGAGCTTGTTTTTCTTTAGCAAGCTGGACGCTCTGGGCATCCCAAGTTGTAGCTGCTGTGTAGTATCCCACATGGTGACACTGAATTGACAGAGTAGGATGGCTTTCCCTTGTAATGAATTTTTTTTGAGAAACTTGGTGGAAGAAGAGCATGTGCTAGTTCATCTAAGTTCTAGATTAAAAAAAAAATAAAAAAATCATACTTTTCAAAGCTGAAGACATCAGACAAGTAAGTTGGTGGCAATACTGAGGTCCTATGTCTACATAGCTATGGTTTCTTGAAAATCAAGTTGTAATTGTTTCCCCACAGCCACAGAAGGAAGGGTTAATTTTAGAAGGAGGGTTTGAGTTTGTTGTTTTTTTTTAAGGAAGCTTTGTCTGGGAGAAGACTGCTCACAAATGCCAGAAGATGGAAAACTGAGAACTCAAAACACACGTTTCGGGATTCTTTCTTTCCATACTTCTTTTTCCCCCCTTCTGCTCTGCTTCTTCAATTCTTTAGCATTTAACATCCGATCTCCTTTCATTAAGTTTTTAATTGCTTGCCTGAGGGAAAGAGGTTAAGTTCTACATCTGCTTTTTGATTTTGATGTACTGTGGTTTAATCACAGTGAGATCATATTTACTCTAAGGGTATTGTTTGCATGCTTGATTTTTTTTTTTTTTCCCTCTCCCTGTTGATGTCACAAAAGGCACACAGCCCTCAGACAGATTTGAAAAGGCCTTTTAAAGTAATGGAATGAGATCACACCCTTCCTTGGGTGGGGGGAAAGGAAACCGGTTACGAGGGTGAAACATACACAGAAAACTTAGTGAGTTAGGTGTGGTGGAATTTCCCAAAATATTACTAGATCTTGAAGGTAAGTCAGGGGATGTGGTTTGTATTCCCAGAAGGAGCAAGGAGAATGGTATTTCGGCACTCCGGTACAACCCCAGGAACTCAGGGGGCAGAGGAATAAGAGGAATATGTCACCAGCAGATCCGTGCTCTGCCTCACAGTAGATGTTTCTGTTGCAAACCGTGTGTGATGTCTGTGGTGGCAACAGAGCAGGGTGCGTGGTCTGACAGCCCGGCAGCGCTGTGCATTATTCGCGGGGTGTTCCGCAGGGCTGGGCGAATGAGCATTACCTCACTGTGCCCTTTTCCAGCGGAGCGGTGAGCGCCGCGTCCCGCTGCGCGCACGCCAAACGCGGCGTTGCTGCGTGGGGAAGGGGAGCGGCCCTGCTCCCCTTAAACCCCCCCTGCGTGCACACCTGGCACCTCGAGGGCTCTGTGCCATTCATGTGGTGCTGCGGATACAGCACAGTCTTCGCTGCATCGCAAACACCTTATTTAACATCTGGGGTATTACGTTTCTGTGATTACCTGTGTAATGCCTCTCATCCCCTCTAACTAAAATAAAACTGGACAAGCCAAAAAACAAAAACTCAGTCAACAGACAAAAGAATATCATCTGAGCAGACAAAAGAAAGACTGGCTTTTCTCCTTTCTTGCCAATGTAAAATTATCATTTTGTTGCTCTCGATAGATACGGAGCCAGAAATCTTTCTTTTCAACTCACTTTTCCATTGTGAAACATCAGGCATGGCAATAAGCTGATGCACTTGGTGCAGAATAGTGAAGTATTTTATTCACATAGGCCAGAGCACCAGTTAGGATCTTTGATCTAACCTTAATCTTCACATTTTTCCTTTTTTACTTCCCCCCCACTTTTTCTAGCCTCTTAATTCCTTATTTCATAGGCATGCATTTGGATTCCCTCCCAAGATGCAGGTTCACTGCTTTGCCTCTGTTTTGCAAACTACTTTGCCAACTACCTACAAAAATAATGGATACACAAATATATCCTGTTTGCTTAAAATGGAGCAGCTGTGGTGAAACAAAAAGGTTTTCAGACCAGAGCACTTTCAGTCTCTCATATGTTTCTGTCATATTTGAACCCCAGTCTTGGGCGAACTGATGGACCACATCAGCATCCTGGGCAGGATTGTGAAGTGCCTGAGCCCTAGTTGGTCTGCTCGCTGCCAGCCTGCCCTGCTTGGTGGAGTATTGTGTCTGCAAATCTGGAGTATTGTGTCACTGGCAGTGAATATTCCAGAGCATGACGGCCATAGTGCCTACTTTGGCTTGCCAAAGTGTGGTCCAGTAACAAGGGGACATTCCTATTTTTCCTCCTTAACTTTCTGTGTAACTTGTCTCACTACCAAAACCAAAAAATCCCAGACAGAGCAAACTCTGAAAATCAGGCCGCTCAGGCAGACAGAGGGGCTGGGACAGCTTGGTGGAACACTAAAGTAAGGCACTCACTTCTGTTCCCTGCAGAAAGAAGGTTTTCCACATCACAACCTCCAGGCAGCTTGGTGTACTTTAACATGACTGGCAGCCTCTGTTCCAGAGATCCACAGGACCAGAGAGTAAGGATACTTAGGGTGGATGAAGACCTGTCCTCAGGGCTCTGCTGAGGCTGTTGGCACATAGCTCTCTCATTAGCTGTGAAGCCAGTCTTCCAAATCTGTGTATGAAAAACTGCCTTAATTTCAATCCAGCAGGACTGGTACTTGTTTGGGTGAGCAGTGCTTGACCAGAGAAGCATCTTTGCTAAACCAGAAACTTGTGGGTTTTGGTGTTGGAAAGCAAGAGAGTGCCTGAAAAGTAGAACTATGGACTTTGCCTGAGGAGTGAACTGAAGCATCACCATGGTGAGCATTTGCAGCCAGGCTCCTTATTTTGTTGTCAGCTGAGAGCCAAGGGAGTTCAGAGTTCCCAGAGCCAGGTGCAGGCTGACTTGGATGCCCAGGGCCTTTCCCCTGCTGAAGCTGCAGCAGCTGCGACACCCTGCTAGTGCAGAGGCTCTTTCATACGTGCTGTGGTAGCACTTCCTGCCTTCTCTGCATAGCTGTAGACATCATCTTGAGATAAAAAGCAGAGTCTGCACACAGCTTGTTGCTGGCAACGGGTTGTTTCAGGTCTGCACATGGATGGGGACTGTTATGGCCAAGCGGTGCCATTTCATAGTCCATTGCCCATGTCACTGCCCACAGGAACATGTCTAAGAACGTGCCAGTGCAGCTTTGTGCGTACCAGGTGCTGCCTTTGCTGTTCATGCTGCCTTCTTCCAGGTTTGAGCAGACCAGCAAAAGACATTTTTCAAAGCTGAGTGTCTTATTCAGTGACCTCTGTCAACTTCTGTTAAGTAGCCTGTGTGATAAGTTGCTTGTTATAGATAGACCTGTTACCTAGTGTGCCTCAAGAGTTGCTTTCCTTGCCAACACAGCACAATGAATGCTTTATTTCAGGGGCAGTGACAGTGAGAAATAGAAAAGGAGATGGGAGCTGAAAAGAGCCAAAGTTAAACAGTCCACTGACTCTTGCACTGAAACCCTTCTGTCAGAAGGCACAACAGAGCTGAAATTTCCCTCTCTTCTACCAGTCCTGCTTGTAGGCAAACCATGTATCTCAGAATAAAGCTCACTTTTTATAGGGTTTTCCAGATCGATTCTTTTATCTCACAGGCAGGTCATTATTCGTGGGCCTAATGCAGGCCTACAAGGGTGTGTAAATGCTTAAGCTTACTTTGGAATAGCCGTCATTCATTTTTAAGAAATCTAAAAGATGGGAATCTGTATCAAAAATATTATGTGGTAGATAACTAAAGGTGATCCAGCCAAGATTAAGCTACTGGTTTGTTCACAGACATTGCCCCCACCTTTCCTTCCTTTGTTCCTCCCTTCCTACTCCCAAGCTAGCTAAACATAGGAGAGAAGCTGTTTCTCATTTTAAGAAACAGTTTGTCCAATAATAGAAAAAAGAGGTCCCACCCTCTTTTAGTGAAGAGCAGAGGCGATTTTCCTGGTTCTGTTTGCACATAAACTCTACACACAGGAAGCAATATTAAAAAACAAGACCAAGCAGAACAAAACAATACGCCTCATCAGCCAAGCATGGAGCTGGGATCAGTATCCTCATGTTGCGCCTCTGAGGGATGCAGCAGAAATTCTTTGAGCTTCTGGTTGGTTGAACCTTTTCCTCGAGCATTCATTCATTGTGGAGCTGGCTGAGAGGAGTGAAGTCGTCAGCCCTGTGCTGGGAGCTTGGCACCGCCGCACTCGGCCCTTAAAGAGACCATTGTGTTTAATCTCGTAGCGTGTAATTTATTATTCCTGCGTTTGCTTCCATGGCTGTGGGCACCTCACACACTCTCGTTACCCGCGTCACTGGTGTGTTTACTCTTACAGAGGTGGTAGATGTTTCCACTACTCTTTTTAACTCTTGCCTCTTCCCTCTTCTGCCACTCAGCCTCATCAGCAAACACCCTCTTCATCCTCTAGACTATGAATTACAGAGTTCTATCAGTTCCTTTCACTGCAGAGAAGGCCAGCCAAAACAGATCGTGATCTTCAAAGTATTTTCATGTGTCTTCATCCAGCTGCAGACATGTTAGCCATCAGTTGCAATAGGCTAAGGAGAGAGTAGACACCTTTGGCAGTTCTGTAATAGACCTCATTTATGCAGCTGAATTTGGCCTGTAGTTGCTTCAGTGTCTGAGAAGAATAGTTTACAGAGTCTTACTTTTTTAATTTGGGTTCTGCAAGTAGAACAGCTGATGGTTTTCAGAGCAGCATCTTTTGCTCACAGTCAGGTTTCAATAGGACATGCATCCTAGATGCAAAAGAAAGAAAAATCTAAGGCATGCAGAGAATACAAATGGCACCTTTCCAGCTTTTATGTAATGGACTTTAACTGGCATTAAAGGAAACCTCAGACAGAAGTTTCAAACCCCAGGTTCACTTTACCTAGAGAAAGCTTGAAAGCTTTACTTTTGTCTCAACCGGCATAGAAAGTTGGGACCATGGGCACTGTAATCTGCATTTAATCTAGAGAGTATCCATTTCAGTTCCAGTTCTTTTAGACAATTTCTGACACATGACATCAGCAAAGTCTGCTGAGCCTTTTCCTGCAGCATGTTCCAGCTAGAATCCCCAGGCAGCAGTCATTAGGGTCGGGCTCCTTTTCACTCTGACCTGCTGACAACTGAGATAGCACTTTGTTTAACAGAAGACTGGAAAACTTCCGGTTTTCAGTGATTTTACATACGATGCTTTCTACTGCACTCATGAGCCCAAGGTTAAGAGGAATTTAAGCTTCTTGAGAGCAAATGTGGGGTTTTTTTGTTTTGCCTGTACAGAGCATTAACACAGTGGGGGCCTGACCCTGGCTTCGTATTCCACACATCCCAGTATTGCTAGCAAGGCTTGAGGATACAAAAGCTGAACTGAGTCTTTCCAATCAAACACTAGTTGTAGAGAAGCACTCATTACTTGAAGTGTGGCTGCTGCAGCACAGGGGAAGAATGGAGCTGCACTGAGACCACAGGTACTGTGGGATTTTGAGGAGGGCTCCACTGCACCTATCGTGTAGTTAATTTAACTGGACCAAAGAAGAGCAACAGGGACTTCCGTTCTTAGTCTTATGAAAAGAAGGTGGTAGCTGCCAGTATCTTTGTTTTATGAAGTACAGCTGATTACTATAACAAAACAAAATTTTTTCCCTATCTGGCATCAGGTAATATTTCCCCTGCCTTTACAGAACTTGAAATTTGTAGTTCTGCATCTGTGTCCCTCCCTTTTTTTTTCTTTTTATTAGGAATATAAAGGGACTTCTGTGCAACTTATCAGTTGTGAAAACAAGTTCCAAGACAATTTTCTCATTGCCCTTTCTCTATTGCTGATTTGTCTAGGAAATGGCCAAGGTTTTTTTAGCA
Organism: Oriolus oriolus; assembly: GCA_013400235.1. Taxonomy (NCBI): domain Eukaryota; kingdom Metazoa; phylum Chordata; class Aves; order Passeriformes; family Corvidae; genus Oriolus; species Oriolus oriolus. Next base: position 656,805 of record VXBT01012594.1, read on the forward strand.
TTTAGTCACACAAAAAGGTCACTGCTGTGCTTCTGTCTTCTCATATCAGGTCTTAGTGCTTACTTGGTTCCTGTTCTCAGACAGTTGAGTGGACAGATCCATGCATCTTCAGAGCAAGTCCAATTAATTTCATGTAACTGTCCCCAGTCTCTGAGCTGGTGAGACCAGTAAGAAGGAGTATTGAGATACGCGCTACACTGCCCATAGAATCAAAAAATTATTCAGATTTGTCAAATCTGTGGAGATAAGGCCCACAAGTGTTGAGAAGTGTCTTTGATCAGAACTTCTTTCTGTGTGTGGAGAAGTAGAGACTAGCATCTTGATCACCACAGCAGGTTAAAGGTACCTCTGTGGTTTCCAAAAGCTTTCCTGGAGGCCTTCTGTGGTCACAATTTTTTCTTTTTCTCAAGGCTGATTCTGCCGACTCAGGACAGTGACTTTGACACTGTTTCTGAAGCTCATAGTAAGCAATCCTGTGAAGGAAGAATGAAGTCAGGGAAATGCTCAAAACACAGAAGGTCTACTTAGCAAGAACAGTGCCTTTGCTGCTGGCACCGAGCAACAGGCTTAGTGTTTCTGGTCCCACTGCTTATTTGGAGCAATATTTTGCCTGCCTCACTGCTCCATCAGTGACTGGTGCTGGTGGCATGGCTCTGGGCTATTTAAAAGGCCTCAGGGAAATGGCTGTGAAACAAGTGGCAGCCAATTAGTATAATTCACATACTGGTGCCTGAGTTAACACTGACAATGAGAATCTGAAGCTGTTTGCAGCAAAGAAGTTCTTGAAGCGCATCCAGAAAGTGTTAACATGCTGCGTGCCAGGTGGTGAGAAGGTCACTGGGACAGAGATAATGAGCAACTGGGGAAAAAAAATTCACATGGGAACTTTTATCTGCTCTAATTCTACCGCAGTTTCAGCTTTGTTCTGAGAATTGCTTTGCTGTAGAAGCTAATCAAGCTTTTCAAATACCTTTAAACACCAAAGTATAGAAGAATAGGCATTTATCATCGATTTAGCCTGCTTGGTTTGTGCCTCCCCCACCCAGCTGTAATCTTCCTCCTTTAAACAACTCCTCTGTGAATGTCTTCTTTAAGTTGCACAGGCTCAACTAGTCCCAGTGGTAGATTTCCCCTGTGAAAGACATGCTAGAAAGAAATGTAGTCAAGGTAAGAGATTAACCTGAATATTCAGATTAGGCAGAGGCTTTTGTTTTCTGAGCTCCATGGACTCAGCTAAGCAGCCCGGTTGACATGGCAAGAGCATGGAGGTAGTGCTCGAGAGACCACTGGTTTTGACCATGCTTCAGTAATAGTTTTACAGTCCTGCCAAGGCAGGGACAAAAATTGCTCCCTGTTTCATCTGTATTCTCATTTCTTAGTGTTGCTGACTGATGAGCTGAGTAGACGTACATCAGAGGGGATGGTGGGCCCCAGTGCTGCTGTTTACATGGCAGTTCAGAATGGCAATCCTGCTTTTCCAAGCCACAGCTTAATTTATACTGCCCTTACTAATGATGCTGATGAAAGGCAAAGGCAGTGTTTCTCATACATTTGAAAGCTGATCTCCCATTCAGAGAAGAGGAAACTGATCTTGTGCACCCATTTCAACACTGCATGTCTTGGGAAATGCAAGTTTGCCTACCTTTTATGTGACATCTGAGCTTATCCCGCTTCCATCCACCAGTCAGCCCTGCACACAACCTGCTGCACTGAGCAAGGTCAAATGAAAGTCTCTGTCTCAAAGAAGCACAGGGATGGTGGGAAAACATCAGTGTGTCAACAGAGAAAGATATAACAAGTGAGGGATGATTAAAAAAATTTCTGATATGTCCAAGGAGGAGTATGAATATGACAGATAAAAACACTAAACTGTACTTGATGCTATTCCTTTGACAGAGGAAAGATAAATCTTTAAGACAGCTGCATATCCTTTTTGGTGGATTAGCACCATTTCGGTTTGTGTACTGCATCCAAATATTTCAGATTGAGCACTCCAGATCCAGGGCTCTGTATATTTTTTCAAGTGCTTACAATTAGATTATAACCATCTCTTCTGACTGCCTTCACTGAAAATGGGGCCGTCATGGAGCAGTTGTTTCCAACACGTCTGGAAATATCACCAGAGCCAAGAAATTAAATCTTCATGGCCTTTTTGAGGGGTCCAAGAATGTTAGTGCAGACAGCCTTCCTACTTTCCGTTGAATACCTTGGCCAGTTACTCAGAACTGGATGTGCCATACAGGCCTGCAAAGAAAGAGGAAAGGGAGGTAGATCCATCTGTGAGAGGAGGTGGTACTTATTAGTAACACATCACAGCCACCAACCTTACATCAGCTCAGAGCTGGCTTAAAACTTCATAGCAGAGGTACTGCTGGGAGTAGAACCCCAACAGGGCAGAGGTCAGGGCAAGCTGCAAAGCCTGCCTGAAACACGGGGCAAATGCTTGGGGGTAGAGCTGTGTGAAGTTCCTCAGGTTAATGGTACTGCTCCACTTGACAATCAAGCAAAATGTATCTAGGAGTGCTTCAATGTTGACACAAGTCACAGACACTCCTTGGCTGCCCTGAGACTCCTCCTAAGTTACACACAGAGGCACTTCATGGTGCTGGTAGGCACCTACAGCCTTACATTCTTTGGCATTGTAACAGGCCCACAGAGATGGGCACTGCTTTCCTCGTGGCACAGGCGAGACCCCCCTTGGGGTCACTGGTCACATTACACTTTTAAATTACATTTTTGTCTTCAAGATCTCTCTGCAGAAAGTGGGACTCAGAGGAACGGTGTCCTTTGAAGTTGTTTTGGAGGGTATTTTTGTGGTGGTGGTTTTGAGGCAGCAGGGGAGGAAGTGTTTTACCCATGAAGCTACTGCTGTGCTGTGTCCCTGAGGAAGTTTGCAGAGAGTGAGAAGGCACAAAGCTACATGCAAAGATGAGCATCGTAGCTCAAAACCTGTGACATTCTGTCAACTTGTATTTTAGACAGCTTTTCTTACCAGGTGGTCTAAAGATCCATCGCTTTAAGGCACTTGCAGGCGTCAGCTAAGAAAAGCCAGGCCACTGCCTTTACACTAATGGGTTCTGCACCTCTTTTGGTCTTTTGGGACCCCACAAATGTAAAAATGTTTGGCAAAAACTGCTCTGGATTACTCAGTCCTTGTGAGTGTTGTTCAGGGTTTATTTTTAATGGCAGCTAGCTGGCTGTAGCAGTACACAGAGCACCTTTATAGGGAAATCAGCATCAAGACATGAAGGTACAAGCCCCTCATTCACAGGAAGAGCACCTCAGTGCCAAGAGCAGAACTCTCCTGACTTTCTGTCTGTTCAGGTGACTAGGCCATATAAAGAGCTTCTATCTGACCCAGTGTTACTGGAAAATTTCTCACTAGCAGTGTTGCTAATGCATAAGCCTCTCATTTCTCAAACTTGGGACAGAAGAATCCTGTGCTGCTTGATTTTCCATGTTATTTTGTTTTCCTGCACACTTATTTTTCAAATTCAGTTCTTATTTCTTATCGCCTAGAATGTGCTTGAAGATGTAGAAAAATTGTTTGTTGATTTGCTGTTTTTGCCCTTCTTTCTCCACAGAATCTTATGGCAAGAGCCCTGTATGACAATGTCCCTGAGTGTGCAGAAGAGTTGGCCTTCCGCAAGGGAGACATCCTGACAGTGATAGAACAGAACACCGAGGGCCTGGAAGGATGGTGGCTCTGCTCCTTGCACGGCCGGCAAGGCATCGTCCCAGGCAACCGTGTGAAACTCCTGATAGGTCCTGTGGTACAGGACAGTCCTTCTGGCCAGGATATGCCCAGCTCAGGATTGATGAATCAGCCCTTCAACCACCAGAAGATCTACCAAGTGCCAAGCTCACACGCTTCAGCACGGGACCCTGTCTACCAAGTGCCACCTTCCCACCAGAATCAGGGAATTTACCAGATACCAACTGGTCATGGTCTGGTGGGACAAGATATTTACCAGGTGCCACCCTCGATGCAGAGGTGTACTGATGGTCCAGCTGTGACTAACAAGGTGTGTGCATTTGCTTTTCCTTCAAAGCTCCAAAGCAGCTCCCTTGTGCTGAGAGAAGTGCGTGATCTCAGGTTCCTCCCAGGCTGAAGCACGTTCGGCCTGTGGCAGTCTCGCTTTGTATGTTCGAAAGAACTGCTGCAACAAGATGAACTCTCCCCCTTATTAATGAACAGTTACATCATCTGCCCAAGTCATTTTTGTTTAAGCAAAAATTATATACTGTCTTGCTGGAGAAGTCCCAGTGGGTCTAAACTACAAAGAGGAATCAATGATTGATGAGACAAGGGCCTTACTTGTAAGAGTGAGGGAGCAAGAGGATGGTGGTGATGAGGGATGTGTTAATACTGAACCTAAACCTTTTAGAGTGCACTTGATGTTTACCTACAGTTAAATTTCTTGGTTGAAAGTGAGAGCTGCAGCAGCTCCATGATGCAGCCATTACTGCAGCAGCCGAGAGCTCCCAAGGCTCCAGTGAGAAGCATTGCCTTCTGTGGGTCCCCCCTTATTCCTGCTGTCCTTCTTAAGTTCTCCCCATCTTCTGCCACTGCCTCATTTTATCTTCACAGGATACCTGCCAGGTACCCTGGTACACACAGTGCCTGGTACCCTGCTGACTGAAAAGGGTTAAGGAAGATACCCAAGGAAGGAAGGAAATTCTTTTGGCCTTCCAGGCCCCTTATTACAAAGCCAAAAAGAAATTCTTTCAGTCCCTTCATTCCCAGTTCAACAGCTCCAGATATCAGCATCTTCCTTACCTTTAGAGCTTAAAGCGTAGCATTAATATCCAATTTATGTGAGCACATGATGTCTCTGTCAGGAAGTTCTTTGCTGGTTTAAACTTTCATCTAATAATTTAGATTGGCAAGACCGTCTGCTTTGTATCTTCTAATGCTTTTATTTCCTTGTTATAATTTCATTTTCCTTGATAAGAATAAATGGACGTTTTGCCTTCCGAGCAAGAGAGAAAGATCTGTGAAACCATTCCAAGTCAATTTATAAAGATGTTTGCTTGCTCAGCTTTTCCACAGTTATGATTTATAGGCTGTGCAGGAAGATAATACAAGAAAATTGCACTTGCTGCACGGGGAAAGATAGGAGCTTTGTTGGAGCAGTTATGTGGGTTTTCTTGATAACTCGCATATCTTTTTTCTCATTTTCTCTTTTCCCTGTGGACTACATACAGTGAAGTCTTTTCCAGGGGCAGTTCTGTTTGGCTATCCACAGTAGATACCCTCTGAGGTAGTTAGTGGGCACCTGGTGAATAGCCTGTTGATGGGGCAGCACAGAGGAGATCTCATTTTTGGGTATGGCTGTAGGAAACATTTTACAGCACTGTCCAGAGATGCCTCAGCTATCCATCTTGGGCACAGGAGATGCACCATACAGCAGATCTGCACTGAGGTCTGCTGGAAAGCCCAAGGTATTAGTTTGGAATGAGCACTGTGTACCTTCATTTTAGGACCTGACTTGCCTAAATGACTGTTAGGATCGTTTGCTTAGCATAATGAATGTGTGTTTCTACTCTACCCAGAAAGAATTTTCCAACTGATTAGAAGCTTCTTCTCCCTCCTCCCACCCTCCCCAGCTCCAGTGAAAATAACAGGACATTCTGCCTAAACCTGTTTGCTGTTAGGACTATGTTAAAACCCTTGAAACACTGAGAGACTGAAATCTTTGTTTTAGTTTAAGTGCAAAGTTCTTGTTGAGATGCAAAAATCAGAAGCAGTAAAGCACCTGTTTTCTCCAAGTGTCAGTCCAGAAATTTTTTCAGCAACCTTGATTATGAATTTTTCTGAATTCAAGTCACCTTCTTTAGAAAATTATCTATTTGTCAGAATTGTGACTTGTTTTCATTTAATTCCTTGCAACCCATGAACAGCCAGCTGTGCTGCTAACTGTAAAATAATTAAACGTGCAATTTTATAAAGCATTTCACCCTCAATCAAAATAAATGCCAACCTGCTTAGCATTAGCCAATATTTGCTACTTGCTGTAGTCCTTATTAGCCTAAGAATCCTTAGTCTCAGTACTCACTGTATTGTATTAGTGGCAGGCAAACCCCATGGCAGCATCCTACTTTGATCAGACATAGCTCTTGTTCCTTGGAACTGCTCAGCTGTACACTAAAAGGAGCCCATTGGGATTGAAAACGTGGCAGGCAAGAGATAAGTTACTAGTGAGGGAAGTGTTTGACATGAAACTACTGCATTCTTTATTCTGATCTTGCTAAACTGCTTTTTTTACAGCTACAGCTGCAACTCTCTGCTAATGCCTTTGTGAAAGAAAAGCTTAATTACAGGGAAGCACTTTAGCATTTGTCTCCTTTGTATGAAGAAACAGTCTGCCCTCCAAATCCTCCTCCTCTAGGGATCAGTAAAAACAATCCTTAATATTAAGAAAAGCTGGGCATCTTGGAGATTTGATTTGGGGTCTCTTTGCTTTGTCTTCCAAAATGAATAATCTCTTTTCTCAGACTCGTGACACCTGCTTCAGAGGCTTAAATGAGCCACTCTGCCTCCTTCCATCAGCAGAATCAGCTGTGTATTTTAGCAAGCTGTGTGTTTTGGTAGTCTTAAGGATGATGAAGGGTTTTGCTAACAAGTTCTTGCTGTATGCAAGCCTTCTCCCTTCCCGTGGCAGGAGCTAGAGAAGAAAACCATGTCCTGTAGACACCCCCCTAAGCGGGACCAGCAGCAGTTTCTGTGCTATCCCTTTCTCCCTTTCTGCACGTGTAAACACGTTTCCCTCGTGCGAATGTGTGGCTTGGCTGCCATACAGGTTTTGCAGGCAGGGCTCAGGAGCTGCTGTCAGGCAGGAATTGTCTAGCCTTGAGCAGCAGTAAATCAACAAGCAAGCATGTTATTAAGCTGTGCTGAGGTAACGCACCTCCCTAGCCAGCGAGGCAGAGCGAGTCAAAAAGGAGTCCTGAGGCAGGTAATTACAGCTATTAATTGATTCTGGCCGAAGTGGTTGCTGACAACAGAGCTGTATTGGCTCCCTCTATCAAATAAAAATAGCACCTTCTAGAACTCACTCTACAAATGACAGAGATAACAAGGGGTGGTTTAAAATTAGCCTTGGTTAGACCCAAGCTGTTGTAGCTCTGCTGCAAGTTCAGTCACAAAACAGTTCCACCCCAAAGTGTGGAGAGCGTCTGAGGAGCGTAAAGTGGTGCAAGCTGTATCTTAGAATTTATTCCCTCTTTCTGTGCTCTGCCTTGGAACTTACTCTCTTTTGCTGCAGCCAGCAAAGAGAAGGGACTTTCGGACAAATCTGACATTCAGGAAACCTGGATTTTATCCTTGTCACAGAATTCTGCATGGTCTTGAGTGGTGCTCTTGCATCTCATCTGCAAAATATGTGTGGGTTAATTATGAGGGAACTCATCCTGTACAGATTGTGCTTTGACAGCACCTTTCCCAGAGGATGTTCTCAAAGCAAAGGCTCTTTTGCATCTGTGATTAATCATTAGTTCACACCTAAGCTTTAAAGTAGGGAAAGCTACACATGAAAAAGAAGTCACTGCCATAATTCAAACACTCATTTTCTGGTTCAGTGTTTCCCCTAGCTGATCTGTTGTACTATCCCTGCCATCCTGGAATACAGCATTGGCCGAAAAAATTTAGGGAATTATTTCCTTGTTGGAAAACAGTTTTCTGTAGGAACCAGTAGCTCTCGGGAGAACTGTTGATCGAGGAGACTCTGCACAAATGAGAATGAGACTGATGTTCGACCAGGGAAGAGACTGCGCCGTGGAAGTTAACTAGCCCTGAGCTACAGCTCCCACAAGGCATGGACCAACTCAGGCAACTAGAGATTAATGCCAGCTTGGAACACATCAGCTTTTTTGTTTGCTGGTCTGTTTGACCTGGAATGCTGCGGTTCAGGAAACACTCAGATTTATCCACCTCTTAAAAGTGGATGGAGCGGAATAGGGAAGGAACTCATCTTCATCCCTGGCCTATTTCCAAGTATAAACATGTCCTTGACAAATCAAGAGTTTCACACCCTGCCATCCTGCTATCTCTGCCTTTTTCAAGAGGTCGCTGCCTTCAGCAGATTTGGGTAAACCATGGCAATGGGAATGGTCCTTGTTCCCTGTTTTTTATTTATGTTAGAGACACGCTGGTTCACACCACCCCACAAGCAGCACCACCCTTACAATTCTGGCACAGACTTCAGAAGCAGGAGCCAGTTTGCCACATTATGACGTTCTTCCTCTCAATTACACACGTATTGCCCTAGCTGGGAAGAAACAAATGACTGCTTATAATGTTTGTTCCAGAAATAAGCCTGCCTTTACGTTATTTTCTTTTCCTTGCCTATTTTCACATTTATGAAGTAAGAAGAGACAGACATTAGGCACAGTAAAGAGTTGTGTGACAGATTATTTCGTTATCAGAAAGAATGGGAGCATATCTAGCGTTTTGCAGTTTGTTGGCAAAACGTATTTACATTCCAGGATAATGTCCCCATTTACCCTCAGGCCTGAAATACCAGAGTTTCCTATGATGGGGTTTCTATAAATGGTGCAAACAGCGATCATATAGTCCCTCTTTTCTTCTGCTTTCACATTACAAGTTCTACTTCGGGGATTTGTATCCCTCGTAACAAAATATTGCTTCAGTGTTAAAAGTGCTGAACACACAGGAAGTTTGCTGAGTGCAGCAGGAATGGTAGCACATACCTCAACACTCAGAGCTCTCTTTCACAAAGTGTGCTCTAAAGGATGAAAATACCTCAAATTAAACGCAAGCTCAGTGGTTAAAACAGCACACAGCCTTTTCCTTAGGCTCAGGAGTTTCACTTGTAACTTTCCATGTGACGTTAATAGGAGAACAACCATTTTACTGATAAAAAGTCTGTGCTGTTAATCCTCCCATCCACAAGGCAGAGTGAGCAGTAGTTAGTCACTGATGTGATTTGTAGAGAAGTATTTCAAGAAAAAGACTGCATTTTATTAGGCTGAGCAAATATATGAGCTCAACATTACTCCCTGTTCCTCCCTGAGCACAGGGCTCTTTTTCATCAGTTCTATTTGTAGACCAGAGGCATGCATTTTTCCCCTGGAGTATCAGAAAAAAAGGCCAGTCCTGCAATCTAATCCAATAACCGAGGTCTCCAGGGACACAAATCTGTCTGCACAAGAGCAGGATCAAACCTTTGCTAAAAATATTATAACAATAGTAATAGTAATTATAATAATAAAAGAAAAGTGCAAGCTTATGGGCTCTTTCTTGGTGGTTAGAAACCTAACTGAACCATTGGTTATGTCTGAAACAAAACACCAAACTCAGGTAATCTAAATTGCCCTCTAAGTGTTAAAACTAAGCACAGCAGCAGAGCATTTTAGAAAAAAAATTTCCACATGAGTGGAAAACTGATTATTCAGAAAGTGAATTTCATCATAAGAAGGAAGTGTGGTTTCTGGAGATAGGAGATGGGTAGATGAAGATAGGTTGCTGACCATCAGAAAATACAGTTCTAGTGAAATCTAAAGTCTTGGCAGGCATTCTGTGATTTTTTTAGATGTTTTGATTTGGAGGATGACTAATTAGCATCAGAATATCATCATTCCATATGTTTGCACGAACCATTGCAATTTTTCTTTTTTATACAGGAGTGGCAGTATTGCATCTTTTTTTTTTAAACACAAATCTAAATTAATCTTTCTCCCCAAACAGACTGTTAGAATGGGAGCAAAGTGAAATTAATGTAGTTAATTTCCTAGGAGAGAGAAACCTTCCACAAAACAGTCCATCCCTAAACCTTAAAAGACAGTAATATATTCCCACTGGATCTTATCATCACAACTTTTACATATGCACAATCAGTCATGACTGAGGTCTGGTGTAATTATTATACAGATGCAACAAACAATTAAGGATGGAGTTTATACCTGTTTAAAAAGTGTCTGGGCCTTCCATAAACTTGCCAAAGCAAGCTGTGCTAATCTAAACACCAGTTACTAGGAGTACTTGTCTGTACAGCTGCCCTGAGACACCCATACAGAAATGGAGCCAGAGAACCTCTACGAATCAACTCAAATCGAGTTTCTTCCTCATGGAAGGTTTTATTTGCCTCTCTCTCTCAGAGCAGTGTAGTTCCCAACTTAAATGATTTAGGGGCACTTCCATTGTTTCTGCCCAAGTGTACCTCTGAGAACACTCTTGTGGAATTGAAACTCTTTGGCAATGCTTTATCTCAACCATTTTTTTGCCCACTGGGAAATGTCAATTCACAAAAACTGAAATTGTTGACAGGGAAGGATCCGTTCTGAGAAATGTCATAAAGGAAGGGAAACAAGAAGTCATGGAAATACCCTGTTACAACAATTCCCAAATGAATCTTCCCATCTAGAAATTCCCATCAACAACTTCCCATCTAGAAATTCAATATAGGAGGAAACAAATAACAGAAATAAGATGAAGCACCTCGAAAGAATTACAATTATTTGTACGGACTGAACCAAACTGGTTTTTGTTTGTGAGCCTCTGGGATTTCATGTCATTCACAACAAGACACTCTCTGCCTTACCTGTCTTAACACCTCATCCTTTTTCTTTCTTTCCTTTCCTCCTCCAAAGTTGCCCTAAATTTGGGCTTCTGTCTTTGAGAAGAGACAGTCGTAGCATTACCAACACAGAAAACAAGCACCAGTTTGCAAGTGGTTCTTCATGTGACAACCTTTTTAAAGTGGGGAGACTAGATAGACTGGGATGGCCAAAGCAAGATACTCTCTTTTGTCATGGACAAGAGACCCAAATGCTGAGGTGCTGAGTTTTGCCACACACTTTGTGTTTATCAAAACTGCAGCTCAGATTCAATCACAGGTTTCCAGAGAATGCTTTAGCAGAGACACCTATTTCTCCACTAAAACTTACCACAGAAATATTGGGGGGGTTTCTTTCTCTGTAAGACCCATCCATAGACATTATTTCAGAGTTCATGCCTATTCTATCACCAGTCCTGTAACACGTCAGTTTTTTAGCTCTGTAGGCCAATGGATGCAAAAATGATGATGTCTCTGTCTGCCTAAATATGAGTAATTGTCATGGAGATGAAACTCTTATCAAGAGTTTCACACCCCTCTTAAAAATGCTGATAATTTAATCGTAATGGTATGATTTGCTCATCTCTCTTGTTCTCTTCCTCTCCTCTAAAAAATGGGGCATTCTCAGAAGTGTTGGTTTGACTCTCTTTAATTACATTTTGTAAGCAAGAATGACTCTTACCAGAATCTTGGAAATACCCCTTCCCAGTCAGCCTTGCAATTCAAGGCCAGCCAGCATCAAGCCTGTTCCACTGAAACAAGCAGAAATGTTGCTCATAACACAACTGGCAGAAAGCCCTAGAGCTGATGTGAGAGAGAGCAGGATCATGTCACAAAAACATCATAAAATAAAAAAAAAATCCAGTCAAATCTTGCCAGTGACAAAGTTGTTAAGCTTTTTTTTGTGCTTTGTGCAGCTCATTCAGTCAGATCTGGAGATACAGACCTTTTTATCTGCATTCAGTTTGCAGTCATGAACATCAGTGAGAAAAATATTCAACACTATCATCTAAAGCTACAGCTAATGCAAGTTCAGCACTATTCCACCACACTTCATACAGCCCTGTCATTTTATAATAATCAGTTTAAGACATTTGTGTAACTCCACATATTTTTTTAAAAAAAATTGTTTGGAAAGACAATAAACCTGAACTTCAGATTTAGGAAAAATACAAAACTTTAAAATAGTGTAATGACCCTGCTTTTGTGTACTGATGAATGGAAGAGGTCACACCAGAAGTTAAAAAGTCAGGATTAGTTGCAAAGCAGTTGGTTATACCCTTTTCACTAGCAGTGAGGGTTTGAGTCCAAGCCAGCTCACGATGTCACATTTTTTATTTTAAATTTGTTTCTCAACTTCTGCTCTATATCTTCAAGACTCACAACCCAAAACTTGTGTAAGTCTTGTTGAAATAATACAACCTCAAAATTGTAACACCCATTTTCATTACTTACTGTTGTTTAAATGAGAATACCACAGGGGCATTTTTTAAAACTGGGCATACACCGGTGAGGCACTTCATAGACACGTTTAGAAGTTTCTGATTAAATGCCCAAGCCTTCAGAGTTAAGCATTTTTGATTTAGCACACCATGAATAAGTGACATCTGGACCTGCTTGAGCTTTTGAGAGTCACTTACAGCAGAATCTTCATAGGTGTAGGTCTTGGACAGCAAATGGACATAAAGTGTAGGAGAAAATAAGCAGGGTTTTTGAAGATGCAAGCAGCATCAAGAAATAAATCAGTACTGTATCAGGGTAGTGTTTGTCATGTGTTCTTATCTTCACTAAGAAATCTCACTTGTGAACACCCACTCAAAGACAAGCAGAGGTGTCAAAATGCGCCTTGATGCTACGTTTCTTTCTGCCGCGCGCTAGAGCTGATAACTCACTCAGCCCACAAAATCAATACCATCATTTCTGTCGATTTCCTCTTGCCTGGCAGAGACATTTGGGCCACAGCACTAAAACCAACTCATAGTTGCATCTACAAGTCCAGTGCATCAGAAGAAATGCCTCTACCCTCTAATTCCTCCCCTGTCTTCCAGCTTGTGAGACTTGATCAAAGCTCTCCACCAGTTCAGTCTTGGCAGAAAATACTACACCAGAACATTTTATAGTGGCCCAGTGTTCATACATTATTTGGATTAAAATATAGTGTTAGGAGTTCATAATCTAAGAACTGTAGCAGCTTACAAACCCAAATGTTGATAAGTCCTTAGCACATGTGAAACTCCAGCCTTTACTCACTGGCAGCAGGGAAATACACTGTATGTTATTGTACGCAGCAAAAAGATAAGTAAAATCATGATTGCTTGTTTTTTTCAGAGCAGGCAACAGAAAGTGATATTACTCTAGAGAAGTAGGTATTACTGTCTGGAAATTCATTATCAGTCACTGGAAATCCTGATGCAGCTTGCAGAAGACATGAGTGGAAACACTATGAGCTTTCTGTAAAAATGACAGAGTTTTAGCCAGCTAGCCAGGTTCTTTCAAATGCCCAAATCACCTTAGAGACTCTGGTTTTTAACCCAGCCTTCTTGCAGTTCAACTTAGCCACTGAACCTTTCCCAAGGGAAAAAAGCCCCAAAACATTTAAGGAGACACACGTGGCTTCCTAAGTACATGCAGCAGAACAGAAAGAAGGGCCAAGAGGTGGTTCACTGCCTGATCTGACGTCATTTAATGGCTCCTGCCACTGCCTTGCAAAAGGCTAGGAGTTCAAGAGGGTAGGGATTTTTTTCTCCTTAATTCTCTCTGGTAATATTTCCCCATATTCTCTTTGTCTGTTTTATGCTTGCTACAACCCTAAGAGAGCCCAGGTGGCTGTTACATATCCACTTTAGAGGCTCAGGAACAGAATTTCAACCATTAAGAGTTTCTTACTAAATTTACAGATATAATTTACAACATAAAACAAAAGTGATTTATTTTTCCATTTCCTTACACTTTGATTCATTTTTCCCATATCCAGGCTTTGTGCCAGCCTCATTTCATGCACCACCACTTGGCCCCCTCCAGGGCAGAACTCTTCCCAGGGTAAGCAGTTGATGGCAGTAGCTCATCAGCTGCTGAGCTCTGCCCATGGGGTGAAGAGGAGGGCATCGTGGGGGAAAAGTATGTTTTAATACAGTTCTTGATCTTGATTTAAAATATGTGCCTCTTCTTTTCCACCTTCAAAAATCACAGATCTATTTAAAAAGCAGTCAGCAGGCATCAGTGGGCTCCCAGGCTTGAGAGGCCGTGCTGGAAAATACCAAGCTGCCCTTTTCAGCTCCCATCTCTGCCTGTGGTTTGGGTGGGGCAGGGTGTTGCAGAGGTGCAGCATACCTCTGATCAGTTCTCTCACCTGTAAAACTCACTTGTTTCTATCATTCTGCATTATCAGGAACTGCAGTTCATGAGAAACAGGCCAAATTCTGCCCTCCACAGTACTGCTATAAATTCAGAGTAATTTTGTTTGCTTCAGTAGGTTTATTTGCTCTTTGTCCTTGTGAAACAATGTAAACTACAGTGTTGTGTATCGGCTGTAAGCACGAGAATGGTCTTCTTGTTGCCGTAGTTAGGAATGTTCTCTGTTGCAGCCTAACGTGCATTTTAATCCTGGAAGAAATAGAATGTTGGTTTTTCCCCCCCTATATTTAGGGAAGAGGGATTTAATGAACCACAGGACTGGATATTTTGTAAAGTACATGCACATTCAGCTCTTTTTTCTTGGTTAGGGACGTGCCATTGGCATGGAAAAGGTCCAAGTAATTGCTTTTGGAAGAGCGTGGTCTTCAGCAGGAACAGAACAAACTTTCTGCTCAGTTCTCTTTGTTTTGCAGTACTGAAAGTTTGAAGGCTCATTACATGTTTCACCAGAGCCAAAGCTGGTCCCTGTTAGTTGCTCTGCATGGACTAAGTGGTTAACAATGTTTTGAGAATGTTGGGCTAGATAGTTTGTGGGAACACCATCTGTTTCCTTTAACACGTAAACAAGGAAAATTGCTGGTTTGAAATGCAGGATTATTTTTTATACTTGGATGGCCACAGGCATTCTTAAAAGAGAAGAAGTAAAAGGAAAAATAATCCTCGTGAGGTATGAAGGTCAATGACATTTGTTAGAAAATAAATTCATGAGTGCCAGACAGGGCTGCTATCCCTGTTCTAGAAGTGAGAAAAGGGGAGCATTTCCTTTGCAGTCACCTTCGAAAGTAAACTACCATAAAAAATAAAACCATAAAAAATTGTTCAACAATGCGTTGGAAGGGCTGAGCATCCAATTCAGAAGCAGCAAGTTCATTTAATGTATTTATGGGTGAATATCCAAAATCTGAATGGGTTTGGTATTTTTCTTCTTCATCTGCCCAGCTGCCCCTCTGTTGCTCATACAGAAGAAGCAGGGCAGTGCCATGTCTTGATGTCCCAAGTGAATTCATGAGAGTAAGAACAAATGCCCCACATTTTCCCTTTGTCAAGTAGTGTGGGCATTCTTTTAATTACTGTTACTAAATGTTTACTCCAGCTTTGGTGATGAGCTGCTTCTGTTCTGAATTGACCAGGAATAAGCAGTCTAGAGGCATGTTTAGCTTAATGAAAAGTGTTGGAAGGAAAGGAGTGGAGGTGCAACAGAAAACATTCCTGTACTCAGTACAGACCAGATTGTCATCTGCAGGGGATTTCATTGTGAAGTTGCTCATAATGTGTTGTTACTGGATAATAATGCTCCACACAGGAAAATATACCTGAATCACTGTGAGAAAAAAGCTGTCTTTCATGTTATCAGCAAACCTTGGTTGTTGATGGGTTTCTTAAAGTCATATTTTCTGCCTTTCATATAACTCTTTCGAAAGCCTAAAGAAGTGCAGACAATAAAAGCATCAGATGCGTTTTCATTTGGAAAATAAACGCCACCTCAAGTAGAGTGCACTGCTAAATACAGCCCTGCAGACACCTCAGGTCTTCTGCCCACAGTTGCACTTGCAGGCAGACTTCACTCATGAATACCCAGAATCAAGCACTTTGTGCTTTAACCTCTCACTTTCTTTGACAACAGCTAGACACACCCAGAGCAGGGTTTTGTTTCAGCCGAATAAAGGAGTGACCCTGCTTGAGCACCGCTTCAGGTCTGGGAAAGAGCAAAAGTGTCTAGATGATACAAAAGGTCCTGCAGTGCTGAGTGAAACTGGCTTCCTTCATGTGGCCCATCTAGCTTTAGTGCAGCTTTTTAGGATTGTATCGCAGCACGGTAAATAAAACAAGCAGCCTTGTAGTACTGTAAATCTTCCATACGGCATCTGGTATGTCAGGATTTTTTGAAAAATGGGAAAGGCCTCTCAAGATGAGCTACAGGAGTAACTGCAGCTGCATGAAACTCCTGTATGCGGAGTGAGGGAGAACTTCTCTGCAAGTGCTGGGCATAAGCAAGCTTCTCTTCCATGTAAGTTCCAGGCTCCATGGTGCAAGGATATCATCTGCTTTGTGACCAGGGCTTCTTGTTACAAAAGCAAAATACCATGTTTACCTGTAAGAAGAGCAAGAAGTTTTACTTGTGTGTGCTTAGGGACATGGTTTAGTGGTGGACTTGGCAGTGCTGGGTTTATGGTTGGACCCAATGATCTTAAAGGTCTTTTCCAACCTTCTGTGATTCTGTGCCTTATTGGATATTCTGTGCTGCTTGGATCAGTTCCTTTTTTTATATTAGAGACCTGTGACTTGGCTCATGGAGATTAATTCTCTGAGCAAGAAGAGAGTGGTGGTGTCTTCTACCCTGAAGGAGTTTGGTCATTCAGCTTCCGGTATAGAACAAAACTGAGCAAGGGGTTATAAAAATTTCACACCGAGCGACCAGTATCTGTCTTTTTGGAGCCTGACACAGCCTGAGTCCTGCTTTGTCCATCTAGGCAGCAAGCAGCAGGTGAAGCAGAGCCAAACTGCAGGAGCACACCATTCCTCCTGCTTCCAGCGCTGCGCGGGGCCTCTGGCTGCCCACCGTGAACACCCTGTAGTTTCTTTTCTGTGGGATGGTCAAGCAGTTTCCCAGCATATTTGCAAGCAGCCTCATGCCACAGTGTTCATGGCAGCAGAAGGGCTGGTGGAGATGGGCTACCCAGGAAACAGCCCTTTGTTTTTACTGTACACTGTCAGTTCTCCCAGAGGATCACTTTAAAACACCGAATGACTCATTGAAGCAGCTCCATGGTTGTAATTTTGGAGCCCTTGGAAGGAACCTTTGAGTAAACATGGCTTAAAACCAAATCCTTCTGTTCTTCACTTGGGTAGAAAGCATTTGACTGGCAGCACACAGCTGGGGGAAAAAAAAAAAGGATGCAAAATATATGTGGCAAACTGTTCTAGTCTGATCACTCGCCCTCACTGGCAGAAAGAGCATGAAGAAGTGATGTTGATACAAGTTAGAATTTTCTCTGGCAAACAGAATAATCCCAGTATTACATGAGAGTGGCCTGGGACAGATACTGATTGGAGTGACCCATTACAGGAAGCTTCCAATTACTTCAGAAAGAACTCCTTAAAAGTTTTACCTGTAGATACCTCTTATAATGCAGTAGGTGACTCTGTGGAACAGGAATGGCCTGTCATTAATGCAATATTTTGAGATTCTTTTTAAAAAAAACTCATGTGTACATAAGCCCTATTAGCCCCACACCAAATTGAGCAGGAGTTCTCTCATACACAGCACTCTGGAGACTGTATCACTTCCAGTTCCTGTCTTCTGGTGGCAATTCAAGGAAAAGCACTTGCAAAACCCATGGTCTTCCCCTGCCTGCCAGGTGTGACTTCCTCCTTCCCCCAAGGCCCACGCAGGCAGAGCAGGGGCTGGTGCTGCCTTGGGCTGCTCGTTGAATCAGACCTGCACTTGTGCTGGTAAGGCACCCACCCGAGGGGGAATCCAGTGATTGTTTCAGGGTACAAGGACAGCGACTACACAGCCAAATCTGGGCAGCAAGTGAAAAGAAGGAAAGCCTGTGTTGTTAACATAGCAGAGAAGAGGTAGGGGGTTAGCATGAGGAACTTTCCCTGAAGACCTCTGTCAGGAAAAACTCAGTGTGAAATCTGGCCAGGATGCAAGGATTCTTTACAGCAAAAACTGCCACGGGATCCTTACTGAGCGTTTGGGCAGAAATGCTGTTGTTATATCTTACATACATTTCTAGGGACAGTTAGGTAGCTCTGGTACAAAATTTTCCCCAGCTGAGTACACAGCCACATCTTATACAAGCCTATGTAATTTGCCATTTTGTGCCTTGTTTCTTGGAGCTAAATAGCACCAGCAGAGGTTAAGATGTCAGCATTTCCACTACAAACCCAGTTCTCTTTTGGGGTTAGGTAACATCTCTTTTATACCACACTGTACTGAAATTCTGCTGTGCAGATGCCATCCAAGACTTAAGGCATTTGTTTTTCACCAGATTTTATTTGTAGTCATTATGGCAGTTAATGGTTTACAAAATGTCAAAAAATGTAAATTCTAAGCTTTCTTGCTTTTCAGGGGCTGTTATTGCATTATCTACTTCAAGAATGCCTTGGCATTTGCCATCTCTTAGCCGCTAACACAGAAAAACCAAGCAGAGACAGCAAAATTGAACGTCCTGCTTTGGAAGGTTTAAGCATAGCCTTCCTATGTAAAGAATTTCCAAAGCCACAACTCACACTCAGTTCGCCAGGATGTTGTGCTATGGAGGACGGTAGCACAAGGAGTCCTGCTGGAGGTGGGAAATACCTCTACAAGCAAAGGCATAGACTCCCAGAGCCTAAACATAGTATTTTAAGCCTCTGACAACAAGTGGGGACACTCACACCTGGTAGGATCAGTGTACACAGTCCTGATCTCAGCGAGCGGGTGGCGTAGCCATCGCCTCATGTGGTCTGTGCTAATGGGAGGTCAATGGGAGGAAGGGACCGAGCTCTCAGACCTGCTGGAGAATCTGTGCTTGAGAAATAGAAGACAGTGTAAAGCACTAGCAAACAGTCAGGTCAGGGCTTGTCTGGAAAGAAAAGATGGTGCATTTGTAGCTACTGACACTTATTTTAGGGTGTTCAGCTCTCAGAAGGGTGTGTAGACTGGTGTTACCAACATTGCCAATGAAACATGAACGTTAATAGGACTGGATTGTTTATACCCTGTGCAGTTACAGGGAGAACATGCCAAGATCCTCAGAGACTTAACATTTCCTCTTTTTCTTTTATCCACAGGTAATAACACCAGTCAGGTCAGGACAAGGTTATGTTTATGAATTCCCTTCCAAACACCAAAAGGATGCCTATGATATCCCCCCCGTTCGCCCTCTCCAAGGGGTAGGTACCAATAAAAGTGCCAAGAGGGCACAAAAGGTGATTAATTTCTACCAGACTTTTATGAGCAAGGCAAGTTCTCTCATTTCAGAGAGAAAATATGTTTTAATTAGATGCTGTGGCTTATTCACAGATCACAGACGTATTTCAAAGTTTTATTTGATGTTGACTTAAGATTTGGCAGCACACCAAACGTGAAAGTCCCATTTGTTCTCTCTGTTTTGATCAAAGAATATATCTAAACAGAATAAACTTGCTGCCTGGGAACATTTTTTTTCCCTGTACTTTGTTGTTGCACAATTGACAGTAATTCACTCAGTAAGGGTAAAATTATCGCCTAGATGAACAGCTGCTATGCAGGGAGTTGTTTTCACCACCTATTGACTGCACGATGTCACTGAGCTTGAAATACATCTTTGTTCTGCGGAGCACCCTTAGCAGTCAGTCCCCAGGACCACAGAGATGTGGAGTGGATGGTTGCAGGACCTGGACTCAACCACTCTGGATGTAAGGGTGTGATCAGTTCTGGTCACACATGCTCCCCTGTTCACCCCAAGAGGTGTCTGTAACAGACTGACCCTGATTAACCTCTCAGGATGGAAGTCAGCCGTGACTGAGAGAGAGACTTCATCTCTCCAGCCTGCTGTCCACACCGTTGCCCAGAAGAGACCTAGCAAAGTGCATTTCCTCCTAACTGTTCAAAATACTAGGCAAATCCAACACGCTCTCCCATATGAAAAAAACTTGAAGAGCTCTGATCATGTTCAGACTTTTTGAGAAAAGACACAGAACCTATGAAAACTCATCTGATAGCAGAGCTTTCCCTGGGGTGACTTGTTTCTGTAATCAGTTTATTCTTTCTTCAGATATATGACATTCCCCCCACATCAGTTAAGGGGCCTGCACTTCCAGTTCCCATGGGAGAAGCAAAAGCTGTAGGAGTGTATGACATACCACCTGCCAAAGGGGTAAGTATTACTCTGTTTCCACAAGATCCTGTATTTTTGTGTCTGACCAAAGACATGTTCAAACAAGGGTTCACGTATGATCGTGAAGGAAAAGGAGATTCAGTACTTCAAAGATTTCCTTCAGTTTTTAAACCGTTCAGACTGGTAAAGTGAAGCACTGCATCAAAATTAAGGTTATGAACTACAAACTGATAATTAGACCTACATTATCTTTGTGGCAGCATGCTGCCTTTTTGGGTTTTTCTGCTTAGGAGAATTTGCATCAAGATGAGTGATAAAAAGTGAGATATTAAAACTCTCAGTCAAACTCAGGATAAGTAGCTGGCTCTTTGAAAATCAATACCGGATCTTCCATCCCAGGATTTTATAGGCCATATGGAAGATGTAAAATATTTTGCTATTCTAGTCAAGAGTTTCATGTTTTGTTTTCTGTGATTCAGGTCTATGCTGCACCTCCATCTGCATGCCAAGATGATACAGCCCTGAGGGAAAACTTGCAGGATTTTTCATCTCCAGTGAGCCACAGTGTAAGACCAGAAGGAGTATATGATATTCCTCCTCCCATCACCAAAGCAACTGGAAAGGAACTTAATAGATTTTCTCCTGAGAGCCTGTTATTGCCGGGTGGAATGCCACAAACACAGAGTGTTTATGACATCCCTGTGAACCATCAAAACCATTTTCTTGGACAGCAAATTGCACCTGAAAAAGATGTTTATGATACCCCGAGGGGAATTGCATTCCCAGGACAACAGACAGGACTCAGTGAAAGTCTCATCGCAGAAGGAAGAGAAGGTGTCTATGATGTGCCACCACCAGTCCTCCATGACAATAAAGGCTTACAGGATGTGACTGATGGGATGAATAGGTTGTCTTTCTCCAGCACAGGAAGCACGAGGAGTAACATGTCCACATCTTCAACGACATCAAAAGACTCTTCTCATTCAGCATCAACTGCACAGGACAAAGGACTAATCCTTGATCCGGACACTGCTATAGAGAGGCTTTATCGCCTCCAGCAGATGGTGGAGACAGCTGTCAGTCACCTCACAGCCTTCATTACACCAGACTGGCGGTCCTATGGGTATATGGAGAAACACATCAATGAAATTCACACTGCTGTGGATAAGGTAGAGCAGTCACTGTTGGAGTACCTCCAGTTTGCCAAAGGATCGGCAGCCAATGCTTCCCGCCTGTCTGAGTTCAGCCTCCTCAACAAAATGAGGAGGGAGGTGCAAAGGCTGGAGGACTCTCACCAGATCCTTACCCAAACCAGTCATGACTTGAACAGCTACGGCTGGTCTTTGAATGTCCTGGCTGTCAACAGAGTGCAGAACAAGTGCGATGACCTGGATCGGTTCGTTATGGTGGCAAGGACAGTCCCGGACGATGCCAAGCAGCTGACCACTACCATCAGTGTCAACGCAGAGCTGCTCTTCCAACAGGCACTGGGCAGCTCCCGTTTCAAACACGTACCAGAGAATATAATGAACGCTCCTGACTGTGTCTACGACAGTCCTCAGATGCAGCGTCACGGAGACAAAGCACAGAACCACTGCAGCTCCCTTCCCCCACTCCTGAGTAAAGGCCAGCACCCTTACAATGCCACCAGTGAAGGCTCGGAAAAGAGCTGGATGGATGACTATGATTACGTTCACCTGCAGGTAGGTAAACCCAACACCTTGTTCTGCATGTAGGAATTGTCTGTGGCTTTTGCAGAAGCTGCTTGTGTGGAAGTGGCAATCGATTGTCGCGCTAATGCATATTTGAGAGTAATTTCACCAGGGTGATTACTTCCCCTCAAATAGGACTGTTGCATATGTGATAGTGATAGCCTTTTGCTCTGCCACACTATCCTTTCATTTTCTGTACTCTTGGTGGTGCACTACCAGTGAGAAAGCCAATACAAAGTAGCCTCTTTCTTGACCTGTGAGTTGTCATTTAGCTCAGGAGCAGTTTTGATTTAACACAGTCTCTTTATGTTATGCAAAACAGGGGAAAGAAGAGTTTGAAAGGCAACAGAAGGAGCTTCTGGAGAAAGAAAATATCATCAAGCAGAGCAAAATGGAGCTAGAGCACCATCAGGTATGTTCTCCCAGGTGTACAATCGCCCTGAAATGCAGCATTCCTCACACGTAAGGAGCACTAGTCAAATAGAACAGGAGGGGTCCTTCCCGTAGCAGTGTGCAAAGGATACAGATAATAAAATGCAAAGAGTTTAAAAACTCTAAAAGCTCACCACGGAAGAGAAGTGAGCTGTGATGTCTCACAGCAGGTCAGTCACAAAGCCAGCTTGAGAATTTGGCTTTCCTGACCCACCATCCAGGGCCTTAATCACTGGACCACACTGAATGCACGTGCCACCTGCACATCTGCTCAGTGAACATCAATACCATCAGCTTAAATAATTGTGCTGAACATCACTTCTAGTGCTAAAAAATGTAGGTCACAAGATCGAGGGCTGTCACTTTTCCCTCATATTAATTCTTCAATATGCTGCTGCCATATCATATGGCAGAAAATTGTACGAGCAATGAGAGTTAAAGGGTTTTCATCTCAAAATCCCACAGAGATGACAGCTTTTTAAGGATTGTGTAGGAGTCATTGCCACTTGGATCCATCTCTCTCACTTGGGACTTCAGAATACTCCAAATGAGCAACAGCCTGTAAATTCAGGAGTTTGGGTTATTGGGTTTTTTTAATGCAAATAAAGTATTTTAGATGTTTCTCCCTTCTGAACTCCGCATGTTTGGATTAATGGTAATCAAAGCACTTGATCCTAGAAAACATGCTGTTAATTTTGACTTAGCATAAGGTCAATGTAGGACACCCAGAGGTGTCCCAAGGCATAAAGTGAAATTGTAACATATAACATCTTACAAGAATACTCGCTGAAGAGAGCTTTTGTTCTTCCTTTCAGATCAATCAGTTTCAACGTCTGGAGCAAGAGATCACAAAGCCAGTAGAGAATGACATCTCCAAATGGAAGCCTGCACAAGCTCTCCAGACCTCCCACGACAGCCGCCTGCTTTTGTTCTACTCCGACCAGTGCGAGACTCACTTCAACTCCCTCCTAAACGCCATCGATGCCTTTTTCAGTTGTGTCAACTCTTCCCAGCCCCCCCGGATCTTCGTGGCCCACAGCAAATTCATCATTTTGAGCGCTCACAAACTTGTGTTCATTGGGGACACGCTCGCAAGGCAAATGACGACTCAGGACATGTGCAACAAAGTGATGAACTCCAGCAACCAGCTGTGTGAACTGCTGAAGAGCGTTGTTCTGGCCACCAAGGCTGCTGCCTTGAGTTACCCCAACACGGCAGCCCTGCAGAAGATGGTGGACCGAGTAACAGAGCTCTCTCATCACGCACAGTTGTTCAAACTCTCACTGGTCCAAATGGCATCCGTATGAAACCCAGCAGAATCCAATCCGTGAGCAGCAAAGCAGAAGAGCGGACAAACTGGAGCTATTTTTATGTAAATGTTATCTTTTTTTTAGATGTTTTTTATTAAATATTTTAAATACTTTCTTATGCATTAGAGAGTCTAATGAAATCAGGGATCTGGGAATATTTTCTGGTTCTGTATTATGTTTCTTATACACATTTAGATTTATATACACAGCAAATATGTATATGTTGGTACCTTCCCTAAAACATCAATTAAGCACCTTAAAAATTACGTGTCAGGTAAACAGTACGTATCTTTTGTATATACAGCCTGTTTCCTCAGCATATTTGTTAACTGGATGCTGCACTCTTTCTGTTTCATTCCATCTTGATGCTGGTGCATGGACTTGGTTGTGAAACCTGCTTGTAGCAATCCATGAAGCAAGTGTAATGGTTCTCATAGAACTCCATTCCCTTCTTAGAAATTACTTTCTATAGGTTAATTCTGTGAAGTTCAACTCCTCTTGATGTTACTTTGTTGTGTAAAACGTTTGGTCATTCTGACCAGCATAGATGCACAGCTGCAATGAGCAACACATCAAGCAAAGCATACAGCATTTGGGAGAAAAGCATTTTTAGGCCACGTAAGAAACAGGATCTTCTAAGGAGGAAGGCAGAATTGTATATATTTAATATCTTTTGGCATTCAGATTTCACTGTTTCTAATAACTGTGCAACATGGGATTTCAAAACCATGGATGGATTCCCAGCAATGTAATTTCATACATGTTTACTTTGTATGTCCTTGCATTGGCAATTTAATTTAACAGTCAGGCTTGAAAGCCTTACTGTTTATGGACTCAGAGTTATCCTGAGGGGATCCCAGGATCCACTGGGCTCATCTTTGAGGCTGTGGATGAGCAGTGTTTCAAAATACCAATCCCTTTCAGAAGGATTAACATACAAATTGTATTTCGTATGGAAAGAAAAGAGCTTGATTTGAAATAACAGATATTTAAACATCTCTATAGCATAGACACAATTTAATGAAGAAATAGCACTTAATTTTCTAGGACATATTATTGGGAGTTAATTGCATCTGTTGCAATTCTGACTTCCATTCAACTATGGGGCTTTTTTCCAGAATTCAGTCATGTAGGTGCTGGTCCTTTCTGTGCTACACTGTTGCCAAAAATTACATCCTGTTTTAATGGGATCATTCCATCAGTAAGCACACACAGTCCCACCTAGTAGTTTTCAATGTAGACCCTTAAAAATTGTTAGCAGAGTGTTAGGCTCCTTTAGAAATGTCATGTATGCTGGTCGCTCCAAAACCCATATCAGCTTATTTGTCGTCGTTGCCTTCTGTGAACCCCCTAAAAATAAGTCACAGAACACCATTTGCCTGTGGTCCCCAGCCTAAAAGCTGTGCTTCGAAGCGAGCAGTAGCTCAGGAAAATTCCTGGCATTTTTAAAGTAGAAACACTACTGTCCGTATTAATTCAAGGCAGTCCCACATGAATGTGTTCAGAGCGTTTGCCAGTTCACCGGTAACTACGTGGTCGTGAGATCAGTAGCACCTGGAAAACAGGCACTGCTGCCTGACTCCTGACTTTTCCATTTTGTAGCCAAACATGTGCCTTATGGAAATGGGATTTTTTGTCTTAGGTAACAGAGCCATTTCAGCAGCGTATGAAATCCTGCAGCCTTCATGCATTGTCTTAGAGCAAAGACCGCTCTTCGCTACCGTAACGTTCCAGAGTGCAGAACATTCCTGGAAGGTCAATGGAAGCCAGCACAACCCCAGCTGGCTCAGGATGGGCTCCAAGGCTTGGCCTGGTGTAACATCATGAAAGGGCAGTTTTGATTTTGTAACCTGTAACCAGTTGCCAAAAAGCAATCTATGTGAACCTGTTTTGTACTATTGTTGTTTGGGATTCTTTTGGATTTCCTTGTCCATTTTTTTTACTGTATATTCTTAGAAAGTAAAAATTTGTTTCTAAGTGTAGTGGTTATGTTGATAGTTCGTGCTTTCCAAAGGAGAACCTTTATTGCAAACCCTGTATTACAGTCTGTTATCTTGTAGAGAGTCATTTTGAAATGATTAAAATTACTAGCTTTTTTATATAAAAAAGGCAACTTGGTCTTATTTTTTCTTGTTTGCAGAGTCTTCTAAGCATATTAAAAGGAAATATTGCTGCTTGCTAATACAATCAAAGTCATTCTAAGATGAGGTATTCACTTTCCATCTTTTCACTGGTCAGTGCTTATAGTGTGAAATGAGAACTTGGGGGTTTAAGAGGAAGGGACAGACAGTTTCTCTGCCTGTCCAGAAGCAGCAGTTGAAGCATTTATCCAACTCAGCTACACAAGCTGTCAAGTCTAAAATACAACTATCAGAGCCTACAGTACGCTGAGCCACAACCCTGCCCCATTCCCTGTGTGTACTCCTGCTGTGTAAGCTGCATCCTGAACCACCTCATCCTAGCATGGACAGTGGTCCTTCACGTGCACGGGGCAGTTCCTCTCGACAGGATCCCACAGTAAGGTGGGGTCACAAGACACAGATGTGCCTTCCACCCATTCTGGCCTGCTCCTCCTCTCCAGCACTTACTGGTAAAGCCATGATCCATGCAGGAACTGGAAAAGCAACTTTGCTCAGTGCAGGCACCTTTCCCCCCCAGCCCAGTAATAACAGTACCCCTCTTCTACTACATGCCAGGTTGAGCATTATGTGGATGCGAGTTCCATCTGAAACAACCCAGTGGCTTTAAGGATCACAAAGTCTTTCCCAAAAGTTACTTTCATATTTCACTGCTGCCAAGGCACTCACTGCCCAGCCTCCTGTCAAACACCCAGGGGTGCAAGGAGGAGAGAGAAAGCCTGGGGCTGGCACTCTGCTTACACCAGTTGTTAGCTGCCAGTGAAAGAGGTTTCTGCCAGGAAGCCTAAGAGCAATGAAAACCTTGAGAGCAAAGTGCTTGGTTTGGCTCACCACGTCCTTGCAAGGGGACAGCTGGGGATGCAGGGCTGCTTCCAGACAGTGCTCCATTTTGTTCCCCTGCTAAATTTAAAAAGGTCAACTAACAACAAAGAAGGGGCTGGACAAACAAACGAGTTCAGAACAGAAACCAGAGCCTCTTTGCTCCCCTCCCTGAGCCACAGTGTTCCCATGCAGTTGTCAAGAAACTGCTGTTGTTTGGCAACCAAGTTGATGGCCAGTGTGAAATTACTGTCTCATGTCTAGTGTGGAAAAAAAGTGCCTCATGCTAGTGGCAAATGCAGAACACACGTGGCTCTTTACTCCATATATTAACTAATTACTATTTCATGTTAATTAGAAAAATGCTTCCTTCCTCTTCCAGGATGATGAGCAAGGGAGAAAGAAAAGAGGCAAAAGCCATCCTTGAAATGGGCAGGCTTTAGAGAAGTTACCAATTCATAACAATATCACACAGGATATAATTCATACTTCACAACCCCCTGCTGCTACCTCTGCCATTTCTTGCAAACCAGGGTTGTGCAGCTCCTGCCTTTTCCCACAGCCATGCACTGCTGCAGCCTCAGCAGATCTGCTGCCTGCTGTTCCAGCACAGGCAATGTGGGTGAAGGACACCCACTTCCCACACCACTGCCTGATGCCAGAGTACACCCCAGCATCTTCACATCCCCCATAACTTCTAGGCCCTGGAGCTTCTGGCACTCTCTGACACAAACAGCTGGGCTGTTTCAGAAGTGTCCCTCCCACACATATCACCAGCCCTTCAGAGTGTTGTCACACCAGTGACACCTTCCCTCTGCCTACAAGCCAAGCATCTGTAGCTTCTCAGATCCAAATCCAGCTTTTCCTTATTGAACTTCCACTTCTAGGCTGCCTGTTCCACCTTAACATGCCTCAATCTCAACCTAAAGGCTTTAGAAGCTCATGGGATTTTCTCCAAAGGTAATTCTTAACCTTCCCTTGCCATTTCTCCTCTCACAATATCCACAGCTTTAGTCGACATTTAGACAGAAACATTCCCAGGGCAAAGGCAGGGTCATGCCAGTCGCAGAAGATGACACAAAGCATTCCTTCCTACTCCAAAATATGCCTGTTCTTTTCATCTTAGCCTGTTACACTGGCAGTTTCGAAAGCTGCATGTGCATATCTTTCTTAAATCAGTGGAGCCCTTTTTCTGCTAGAAGGTTTTCCCATCTCAGAGATGGACTGTCTAGATAATGTGGATTTGGGGTCCTTTTAAAAATAATTTATTTTTGTTATCTGCACCCAAATTCCACCTACGACAGCAGCTTTCCCTCTCTAGGAGCCTGGATATAGCTGTGTGGCTTTTCAACATCACAGTAAAGCTACAGCTGTATGTAGTGCTGCAAAGTCCTTCCCAGAATTCTTCTGACTTGAGGAGGGCATTGAATCCCAGGCTTGAGAGTACCTGCATAAAGTGAACAGCAGCAGGAAAAATATCTAATCCAGCCCTGTTATAAACCTGTTGACTTCAGAGAGAACAGGAATGATGTTTGACTTCCTGGGAGGTTGCATGAGGGGTAGCATAGACTCTTAGTAACTTGTACTACTTCATTTTCCCTCTAATGTACTGCCCAGAGACAGTTTTACTTTGATTAAATTAGAGCTAAATTTGGAGCAGAGTTCACATCATGAGAAAGGTCTGACCATGCTGGACATATTGCCGGCTGTTGGGATCATTTAGGAAACCCAAGTACATAATTTTCCATTCAAAACCCAAATATTTAGCCTTCAGTGCCAGTGAGTTATGCAGGGTATGAAACAGCCATTCAGCTGGCTGACCTCGCAAGAGACACCTCCCCAAGGCATTGATTTGAGCTCCTGGGAAGCTGCTGGGTTCAGATCAGGGTGCTCTTTATCCCCCCACCTTCCAGGTCAGTGGCTAGGACCACTTAGGGGTGGCTTCCCAGAGCAAAGGACCAACAAGGATAGTTTCAGGTCGAAATTTCAGGGCGCAGTCTGGGCATGCACACTGCCAGCTGCTGTAGAGGCTTCCTCTTCAGCCTCTCAGGGCAGCAGAAAATCAGTAGTTGCCCATCCCATGGGCAAAAGCTCTTTGTGCCTCCTGACAAACCCTTATCTCTGCAGAAACAGTCTTTGCTCTCAGATGTTGTGGACTGCTGAACAGCAGAGACTGAAAGGCTCAGAGAAGCAGTGCTGAGCACAAGATCATTGTCCCATCTCTCCTGGGGTTTAGTTTGCAATAGTAACCTCCTCAGAGAAGTTTGTGCTTCAGGTCTGTCTTTTCAGCAGACAGCATCAGGCTTGGCTCAATCCACAACCGAGCTGCAGTTTGCTTGCTTCTTTCTGCACCTCTCTGGGTTTAGCTTCTGGCCCTAGGCCCCCATAGGCAAAGTCCATCGAGTCAATGCTCCTCACAGGAATTCACCTTGTTGCTATTGGCCTCTCCATCTCCATGAGCCCTCCGAGTCCCTGCTGAGGGCAAAGCCCAGTGCCTGGGAAACAGGTGCCCAAGGAGCACTGCTGCAGCTGCAATGGCCTCAGCATCCACACCACCGCCCTGACGGGGGTTTCTTTTTCTCTGCTGCACACCAAGGGAATGGATATCTTCTTCTGTACACACAGCAGTCCAACACGCCGGGCTGACTATGGTAAAACCAGGAGCGGGGAGCACAAAGTCTCCAGGGATTCCATGAAGCTCAGCTCATCTGCTCCACACTGCCTCGGCTTTGTGGCAGGAAAAGCAGCCGCCACTCCCGCCCACAGCAGGATCCCAGAGGGTTACACATTCCGTAAGGCTGGGCAAAAATCACCATTCCCTGGTTCCGTGCAGGCTCGCGCCCACGGATTATCGGCTCCTGTCAGCCAAGGGAGGGATGTAAAGATCCTGCTGTTGGGTGGGGGGAGTTGTCCTCTGAGATGAGGAGGACTTTTTTTTCTCCTTCCGTGTAATTTCCCTTAATTACAGAAAAAGTGATCAGGGCCCTTTCCTTGATGTAAAGCTGCAGGAAACCAAATTCAAGAGGCCCTTCACAGCTTCCTACTTAGCCAGCTTTATCTTGCTCAACACTGCAGCTAGGGCTGCCCAAACCATTGCCAGCCAGGAAAGCACAATAACAATGTCCCAGAAGCATCTGCTATTTATATGAAGGCAGACTTAACTGTGGTTAAATGAAGGTTACAGTGAAGGACAAGCAGAAAAATCTGAAGGAGGAGAGCAGAGGACAGGAAAAGAAAAAGAAAAAAGCCTGCTCCAGCTTTAAATTTTCTTACAGAAAGGAATCAAAGTAAATCTTAAAACTTTTTGCGCAGTTAGAGGACCCCAGGGCATTTTGCTGTGCAGTGATTCAAGTCCTCCTTTATTTTCAGTCAAGCTTAAAGAGAAAAAGCCACAAGGGTGAGTGGCCATAAACATGAAAAGGAAAAAATAGACTTTTACTGTTTTTTCACCCTATGCTTTGTTTTTATGCAGGACATTAGGAGCAGCCCACCCAAAAGCCTTTTATCTCAGGAGGTGACTTGAGCTGGAAACAGGTACTTGTAATTAACTTGCATTCCAGAAGGGGAGAAGTTAACTTACCTGGCTTTTCTTCATGAGGCATTTCAAAGAGAAATTAATTTTTGATGAATGAGCATGTGCATTTTGCAGTGCTTGACCTGCAGTTACTTTTCAGGCCTCGCTGCTCTAGACATGGCTTTCACTTGTCCACTCGCAGGTGTACTAAAGGAATAAGCACAACAGCCCTGCTGGAAACCTGTATTACTTTCATGAGAATTGCTACAATGACCAAATGGACATTCCTAGAGCGGGGCTGCACTGCACAGGACACCTCATTCCACCCTGAAACAGCAGCAGATGGAGCTGCCTTTGCTCCTGCAAAGTTAAGGTGGAAATCCACAGGTCCGTCGAATGCAGGCAGTACACAGAACCGCTGGCTCCATCCAAGAAGTAGACCTGCTGAAGACATCAAGATACACTTCTTCCTCACTCCCTCCTTGTCTCTCCATAGGGTGGTGATGTTCAGAAATGCCTCAATTTGGATTAGCCTGTATCTGCTCTCAGTGTGAGACACCTCAGATGCAATTCATCCCGCCTACCGAAAGACATTTGCATGTGAAATACCATCAGAGTTCCCTTTAAACAGACTAGAGTCCGATCTATATGATTAAATCTACTTTAGGATGAGATAAATCCTCTCCAGGCTCCAATGATTACATCTTCTTAGGTCTTCAAGGGCAGCTGAGACAAGCAGCTCAGGTGCAAATGACCACATCATACACTCCTAAATTTTGCAGATGATGAATACTGCCTGGAGACCTGCATCCTGAAACTTGGTGGGGCCACATACACAGCTCAAGTCACAACCTGAACACTAAAACACTGTAGAAACTCACAGACTCCCCCCAGCCCAACAAGCCTGAAGCTGGTATTGGTACCATCAAAGCACTGGTCCCGAGGATTCAGCAGGTCAGGGCACTCCTGGAGCCTGAGGCAGCAAATGTCACAACCCACATCCAAGCTGAGTACCCCCAGTCCTGCCACCTCCCCCTGTCCTCAGACAGCCCCCAGGCTTTGCAATCAGCCCTGGCTCTAAAGTCCCATCAACTAAAACATGCTCTGTGCCAGATGGGGGAAAAGCTGGACACGCAGGTAACTCACACCTCTGTGCCTCCACTCTCACAGCAGTTTTCTTGCCAGCTCTGCGCTTGTAGCAGTGCAAAGTCCAGGTGGTTATAGAGCTCCTTGCTTAGGAGCTCCCAGCCTGAAGGATTCCTGGGTTAGGTTGCTCTTCCTTGTACCAGAGCAGAGAAACACAGGAGAAAAGGAAAATAAGGCAGATTTCCTTAAGGTCACAGAGGTGGTTGATAAGTGAGGTTTAGCTCCCCTCTGTAAGTAATGCTGCATATATCTCTGCCTCGCTGGAAAAGTGTAACATGCAGTTTGACACTCACTTCCAGGGAGAGCATGCACCAGATGCCAGGTTAAGTGGCCTTGGGCACAGGAAGGGCTGAATCACCAAGAGAGGCTAAAGGAGAGTCAAACGATAGAACAACTCTTAGTTTCGAAGTGTTGGTTTCCAAATTATTTTCTGACAAAGTGAATTTGCTTTCTTCTTCTAGACAGAAATGTTTTGTGAAAGTCTTTTTTCATTTACTCTGACTGCTTCTCCACTGCCAGCACATATGCCTCATCCCATTTTTGTCTGTTTTTTTCCTCATATGGGAATGAAGATGACACAGTTGCAAACAGTAAGTACTTTACATGGTATGTACATCCAGCTGAAAGAGGTTCACAGTTTTGTTTTCCTCTTTGTGATATTTGAGAAAAAGAGCACCTTCTAAAGAGCTTATTCTCAACGCTGTATCTTCACACAAGTGAATCCTTGTATCAGCCAGGCACTGCCTATGCAGTGACCTGCAGTGGCAGCTGGCAGCACAGGAATACAGAGTCAGGTATTTAGGCACTGTGCTCCTTAGCTGTTGACCAGATAGAGAAGTGTCAAGATACTCCTAAGCTACTTCTGTCCCACCAACCAACAACACATTACTGGATAAAACAAAAGCACCCACTTGGAGGCCAGCACAGGAAACCAGTACTACCATATAATCCAGACCCCTGCCACTGAACAATTTTGCAGCAAGTGATTCTGCCTCAGGCTGTCCTAGCACAGGGGGAAATCCCATAATTCATATATTTCATATGGAGCCATTACAGCTCATCAGCTGCTTATCAGAGGGGCTCTGCTACAGTTAAGTTTTTCTGCTAAAATTCCCATAATAGGCAGACACAGGAGCTTGTGGCATCTCTTCTGCACCAAATCAAAACTTTTGGAGAAACTCATCTGATCCATAAGTCGTTCACAAATAATAACTTCAGCAGAAAATGCCAACCTCTACTTCCAGGCAACAGAGCATAAAATCTCCATGCCCTGTGATCATTGCTCAGTTTCTCATCCTATAAAAACCAATCAAGTAGAAAAGTGAAATTCAGTGTTTCCTACATGAATGCATCCATGGCTTCCCAGGAGGACACTGTATGACAAGCAGCTAGGAGGCCATTTAAGCTGTCCCTCAGCAATGCTGCTTTTCACAGGCACAATGAAGGCACAAGCCTTACACACACAAAAGCCGCAGCTGTGGCTCCATCACCAGCTGATACCTACTTTTACAGCTCTCTCCACGCACACAGCAGTGAGTCCACCAGGCCTGATTTGTCTCTAGCCCTTGCACTTTAGGTGAAAACAAATACCTTTTGCACAAGTAGGAATGCATTAGCTCTTCACAGCTTCCTTACACAGGTGAAATCAGCTACAGGAGGGTGGGACAGTCTCACACCTGCTGGTTGCAGCTTAAAGCCCAGAGGCAGAGCCGAGCTCTGATCTCTGTTTGTCCTGCTCAGTGTGCAGGGCATCCTGGGCAGGAAAGGCTGCCATCTCCTCCCATGTGCTGCACTGAATGCTGGCTTATAACTGACTGTCCATAGCAGTAAATACGACAGCTGTCTATGAAACAAAGGAAGGGTTTTCTTCATTCTCGACTTTTGAGACTTTTTTAGTTGAGGGGGTGTGTGTGAATTCCCCTGAGCATTTCTAGCTATCAGCCTGACAACATTTAAGAAAGTAAGAACTTCCTGGGTGGATCAGGCCGTGGAGCACACAGCCCCATATTCTGTTTCTGAAGGGGCAGGTGGGTCTGCTCAGGGTACATTTGCAAGCCGACTCTCTCTAGTGCTCACAATCATTGGATATTGGATGTTAGGAAATACCACACTGACTAAACCTCTCATTATCCTATGAACTTGGGATTTGTCCATGGAAGTATCCCTTAGCTGGTGTCTGCAGGTTCACAACCTTATCTTTGTGACATCTTGTGGCAGATTCCAGGTTTTCATTACCTACTGTGTGAAGCGTTTATCTGCATGTGGGACGTACCAAGAAATCTGCTGCTGCAGCCACCACTGAAGTGCTTGGTGATCCTAGAAAAGACACTGCTCCTGTCATGTAGCTGTACCTTGAAACAGTGTCCTTAGTCTGCTGCGTGTCCTTCCCAGAGAGGGAAGCATGCACTGAACCCACCAGCCCCACACTCCCCTCGTCCTTGCACACTTTCTTCCTTTCCCTAGGACAGGCTCACACTGCTGTCCATCACAATTACTTTTGAAGCACCCTCTGGTCCTGGTTAAAATGCTGATGACAAGCACATCTCACCTAACATGAACTGAGAGCAAGGATCTTGGAGAAGGGAGAAAATACAGCGTGACTGAAGTATTTCCTGGTTTTGTGGACAGACCCTGGCTAGTCAGCCTCGGGTTGGAGTCTGGACAAGAGAAAAATAGAAGCCCTGTCCTTTTTAGGACTTGAACACCACACATACAAAAGGTTGGCTTCAGCTGTTCCTCCTGCTGGCCACACAGCAGAGGCTTCTTCGTCCTGTCCAGGCTCCAGCAGGACAGGTGGGTGCCTACAGCTGCAGCGGTCCAGTGCCTTGGCAAGCACCTCCTTTCCAGCGGCATTTACACTCCCCATGGAGCTACCTGCTGCCAGGCAGAGGAGGGGTGTAAGAGCCAGTGCCACCCTCAGCCCTGCTTGGGTGTTACAGACAGCCCAGTTTTTAATCCCAGCATTTCATCTCAGTTTTGACTTTGACAATCTCACAAGCACTAGACATCACTAACACAAGAGCAGCAGCCCTCCAGACACAAACAGCAGATGAAGACTCCTCAGGCACACACCTGCACAGCTGGAATAAGCCTCAATTTCCCTGGCAAGCCACATGGACTGAAAAAAAATTTCTTGTTTGTTTTTAATGCCAGCAACCCTCTAAGTGTAAATGTTAGATTTGGGGGGACTCATTGTAAGCCTTGAGTAACAAATGAGGGACTCAATAAGGGGAAAACAGGTTTCTCCAAAGCCCTGTGCAACAAAGTGCTTCCTCCTCCCTTAGCCTGAATACAGAGTCATTAGCAGTGTAACTCAATAAGGTTCCCACTGCATCTCTATCCCCTAGCTTTTCTCAAGGATTTTGGTCTTTAATGTGAGGAAAATGTTACACAGGCTCTCTGTCCCCAAGTCTAATATTAATATTGTGCTATTAATATAGTATTTTATATTAATATTAGACTACTGTTGGACTAATACTAATATTAGACTCTGGGAGAAGGTTTTAAAGTAAGCTGATCATGAGCCCTTGTTTTACCTGCTCAGTAACTAGCAGGATTTAGACCAGCTTTGATGGGATGGAATTTCACCTCATATCTCTGCAGTGAAACTGTGAGAAGCAAGAGGATGAGTTAAGAAAAGCAGACCTCTCTTGGCATTTTTGAGACCTCTCTTCTTGAAGCAGATAGTTTTGAGGTCACTTTACAAAGTAAAGCAACGCACGAGTGCCTCTAGACATGAGGCTCCATGTGTTCCCAGAGCTTTTTTGGCGTGCAGCACACAGCCCAACAGGAACCCGGCTCAAGTCCTACAAGGAGCTGCCCTTGTCCTTCCCAAACCCACTAAATAACAGCAGAATTACTGTTAAATAAATAAATAAAGAATAAATAAATAAATAAAGAGACAGCACCGGCAAAGGAGCTCAGCAGCATCGGCCCTGCCAGGAGGACCCGTCCCCAAAGCCTGGCGGCCCGTGCCATCTAGTGGTGACAGCCAGTCCCAACGTGCCCTTCCCACCCAAACTGGATACTAAAAGCCTCCAGGATTTTACTATCTATTTCTTTATTTAGTATTTCAGACTGGACCTGCACAGCGGCCTGTTCAGGGATAAGCGTTTTCCACTATCCATGCCATCGCTCCAGGGTTTGGGAGAAACGAGAGGAAATCCTGGAAGCAGAGACAAGGAAAAGCAAAATCAAGTCTACCCTCAGTATGCGAACCTTTTGGAAAATGTAAAAACTAAAGTTGCAATAAGTGTCACTGCTAGTCCTTCGGTGTCACAATTGTTAAATGAACTTTGTGATTTTGCCCAGAGAAGCTGTGGCTGCCCCATCCTTGAAAATGCTGGGTTGGATGGTGCTTTGAGCAACCCTGTCTAGTGGAATGTGTCCCTGCCCATGTCAGGGAGAGTTGGAACAAGATGATCTTTAGGGTCCCTTCCAGCCTAAACCAGTCTGTGATTCTATGATTTTGGAAAATAAAGAGGCTAACACAGAAATTCAGTAACAGACCTGCAAATCAGAGCCACAAAGTGGAATTCACAGCTCCCAGCTGTGGCATGGCTCCTCTGCTGGCCTGGAAGAAAGATGAGCATTTCCCCACATGGATGTAGTATCCATGCCGGGTCATGTTTGCCAGTGTGCCCCCAACCCACTGACACCACAGGCTGATCAGACTGGTTCTGTTCTTGGAAAAGCAAAATTCAAGTTGTGCCAGGATCAGAAGTCACAGCAGATGTGGTGCTAACCCAGCCAGCAACCCAAGAGGGCTTTAGGGGGTTATCAGCACTGCAGAGATGCTGCAGATGTGGCAGGTCCAAGCTAAGCACATCCTCTGCCTACGCCTTGCAGACACCCAAGCTCAGCCCCCTTATAACCACCCAGGTCACCAGGCAGCATCTCCTGCTTCTTCTGAGGATGTTCTCAAAGCAGGGTCTACCCAGAACTTGAGGGTAGCAACTCTTTACACTTCTAAAAACTGAGACCACTCGTGTTGGAAACAAGTGGTGTTCAGGAGACAGATTTTGACACATTCTACCACAGCAAGGAAACTGCCTAACATTTTTAAACACGGAAAAGGCTAACAGCTGATCATCTGGCATCAAAAGACTCATTTGCCACAGGAACTGCAATTAACTCAAAATAAGCAAGAAGTTCTCACAAAGAGAGAAGGCTCCTGATTAGGTCCTTAAATAAGAAGGAGCAGGGCACTGTGCTAGGAAGATTGACTTTAACAAAAATTCAGTGTTGACACAGCCCCAGTGGTTCAATTTTGCACACAGTAGTAGCAAAACTTGCTTTGAGCCTCAGCCTGAGTTACTTGTGAACAAATAAATTTGCTGGCAGAAGGCTTTCAACTCCCCATAAAAGATGTTAAAATACTCTAGTGCAGAGGAGAGGAAATTGGTATGACATAGAGCAACGTATTCTCCTTTGCAGTGTTCTGAGGAAGACACAGGTTACACGTAACTTCTCATTTTGAAGCTTCACTACTATCTGCAGAGAAGGCTGGATGTTTTAATAGAGTGTGGACAGAAGTCAGCTGCCTGAATTATTGAGCACACCCAGACCCAGGGAGAAAGTTTCACAGGCAAATACCTCTCAGGCCACAGCTCCCACATCTTCTTCTTACCCTTCAAGTACACTGCCAGCATTTGGGATGAGTCACGGTGGCAGTACACACAAAACAAGCCAGCAGAGGCAGGTCCACCACAAACATTATGTGTACAATATGTGCACAATAACCCCAGAGTGGCCACATTATGGCCCCATCCCATCCTTCCCTACATATTAGAGTCTCTCAGCTACCGAAGTTAAAGGAACATTTGTGCTATTCATTTCCCACTGTGGAAACTGAAAAGCCCCGTGAATAGAAACATACGGAAAATAAAGCCCAATACGTACTTGATGGTAGTATCCCTCTTTGTGAAAATAAGGACGTTAGTCTTGGTTTGATTTCTACTGATAAGAGGTCTCCTGCCCCTAGGAGACTTCTCCCCCACATTTACACAGCTCTGCCTCCTCCAAAGGTGACCACACCCTCAGACATCAGCACTGGTTCTGTTGACTCCATAACGCTGTGTTGTCCACCCACAGGTCCACCTTGCCATTCCTTTGCCTGAAGAAGAGTCCAACACTGCTACACATCAACATTAGACCTAGATCAGATGAGAGCCTTCTCCCAGGCTCTGTGAGCCAGTGCCAAAAAGCCTCCCTTCCATCCAGCTTTCGGAGATTACACTGACTACAATCATCCACAGATGATCAAAACGTGAGAGTTTCAGGTCAGCATGAAGAACGCAGCAATATTCATGTCTTAAACATTCAACATAAATCCCAGCATATTCACACTGCCAACTTCAGTCTGATCACGGATAAAAAATGTTCATATGACCCAAGCAAGATGTAACACTGCTTGTATTTTACAAAGATTGTGTATTTTAATTACATAGAATCAAGGCCACAGGAGACCCCTGATAGCACAGGAGCGCCCATAGGGAAGGCTTGGTACCAGTTAAAACAGCTTTTGGTGGAACTTACGGCAAACGTGCACAATGGCACCTTTATTCATCCCACTGGAACAGACCACAGAGTGGCTCCTTGGGATCAGCACCAAAGCAAGCACTTGTTTCACAAGCACCTGACACCAGCTGCCCATCACTGATTGTTCTCACTTATATTAGCCCCCAACACACACCACCACATACAAATCCAACGTTCTGAGGTGAGAAGACCCAGGTGTTCAAGTCACATAACACCAGGACATTTTGCTGCACTCCATTAGTAGCCTGTTTTTACAAGCGAGAAGAGTAGGACAACAGCAAAACAGTTTGTTCTCTCAAAGTATTTCAGTTTTTCTTCAAAATCTTCTTTTAATGTCTGATTATTAAACAACCCAGGATACGATGTACGCATTTTACTCGACAGAAGCAGTGCGAGATGAAGCGTGTTCTCACTTCCTTCTCCTGTACATCTTCATTTCCAAAATAAGAACTTCCTACTTCACCAAGAAGACACTTATTTTAGAAAAACTAGTCTACAACCAATCTTAGAAGTATCAAGAAAAGCAGACCAGGGAGGTGGTTTGATTTTTTGGGGTTTGTTGTTTGTTTTGGGTTTTTTAGTTGCTAAAATGAAATGATAACTTTCAAGGTATAAGGCAGAAAAAACACCTTTACTAACAACTGCTCTAGAAGATATACACTAACCTGCCCTTTACAGTGAGGTCATCTGCAGGTATTACACCAGCTAGAATGTGACTTTCGACAGTGACTTTTGACTTCTGCAGTGTTTCACGCACAAACAAGCAGTCTAATTCTACAGACAAAATCCCATTCAAAAAACCAGTCAGAAAATCACTCAGGTTGAATATTCATATCAAGTCTGGTTACTTTATTTTTCATTTGTGCAGTCAGTTAAAAGAACAGTTAATGATGAAAACAGACAACCACAGAAGCTTTAGGTACAGTTTCGTAACACTGAAGAAGCAAATGACCACACTGAACATTCTTTATGCTGGTCATTTCCAAACAAAACAGAAGGACATATACAGGTCTAGTTCAGTGTAAAACCTGATATTAAGCAGCAAGATGATCACAAATTGCAGCACTGTCACATACAACACAGGAAATTACTGCTTTTTTCAAAGTTACACAGCCCCTGCAACAAAGATGATATGACTATATTTAAAATAAGAACCCAAAATACATTCAAGATAACGGCTGCGACAATAAGGCAATAGTTTTAAAAATAGATCCCACTAAACAAAACAAGACCAACGGTGTAACCTGTTGCCTTCATAAGGTTTCAGACTTGGATGGGTCAATTCAAAGTTAAGTGCTTGCCCACCACTAAAGTTTCAGAAGGACATTGGTAAGAACACCTGAAGACATGAGTATATTGGACTGCCAGCAATCACAACCCAGGTCTTACCACAAGTACGCATCCCACACACACACCCTCGCTCTTACACGTTTGCATGAAGTGCCTTGTACAAAGATTTCACTACAGATTCCTTCAAGAAAAGTTACACATTGACAGAAGACATTAGCATTCCAAAATTCTTCCAAACCACATTATATAATATACCTTTGGCCTGCTACTAGTAAGATCATTAAAGCTATACACTAGGCAGACAGCATTATTGGCAGCTATGTCACAACAACATTAAAAAATTAGCATCAGCTGTTTTAAAAAAGAAAGAGACTGAAAATAACTTTGGGGAGTGAAATGTACACCTACAGACAGCAAGGAAGGGAGAAGGAAGTTGTTTGGCTAGAGCAGATGAGCTACCCAGAGGTTCCACGTCCATCTTACCACACATTTTATCAGTGTCTGCATTCTAACCCACATGGATTTCTCCTTCATTATCTTGCTCCAGAGTCTTCAGCACATTCAGAGCTAACCTGAACTAGCTATGTATATTGCCATAGCTTCACACTTCTTCACAGCTCCTAGAAGCAGGGATGATGTTACTGTTTCTTAGCCAGGGACACCACAGGCATCAGCCTTTTGCTGTCTTCTGTGCACTAAAGTCTAGGTAAAGTGAAGTGCAGTGGAGTGTCAATACCCTATGTCAGTACAGAATAAGTATCTTTATTTGTAAGCCTGTATCAGCAAAGCTTAAGACAAAGATGCTAATTTCTTAAGAAAAATATACCAGTACTTGATTAGCACTGGTAGACTGGAAGTCTCACCATGTGACAAGACAGAAGCACACAAGAAAATTGTGGCATTAAGTTGTGTGAGGCAAACTGAAAGCAGCAGGGAATAGAATCTGATTGCTTTTGCTCAGTTTGAATAAATGGGAATTTTACTAATTAAAAAAAAAGAAAAACAATCAACCATCATTAGACATTCTCTTGCCAGCACACAGGACAGAGAAGGAGGCTATCAGTATTTCAACATGTGTTTACACTATATGTGCACAGCACGGCCTAATCATGCTTCAAAATGTAACCTTATGCTTAATACATACATGCTAGCAAATGAAACAGTCTTTTAGACTCCAAAGGAAAGTCAGGGTTGATCTTATCT
The DNA here is from genome assembly GCA_013400235.1 of Oriolus oriolus. NCBI lineage: Eukaryota > Metazoa > Chordata > Aves > Passeriformes > Corvidae > Oriolus > Oriolus oriolus. The sequence continues at coordinate 696,710 of VXBT01012594.1, forward strand.
TATGTATTTTAATACTGAAACAGCCAAACTATTTTAAGAAGTGAATGCCCCTCATTGGATTTTGAACACTATTCACAGCTGACAAATTAAAACATAAAAGGCACTAAATGAGTGCTCTTTTCCCAGATGTAGGTCTACTTGATGAAAAACCTAAATGCTGCTGCTTTTAGCCATGTAATTGAACCAAACCACAGTTTGGAAGCCATAGGTTTGAACTTCTTAACAGCTAAAAATACAAGACCAATTTTACAGTCCTGATTAAGTTTTTATACACGGAACAATGATCCAAACACCACCACATATCCAAACTTTGAGAGAAAACTGAAGCTGTTCAAGACCAGACCTGTTGGTAGTTCTCTCTCATACACACATCAGAGCTGGTACATGTATGTTTCTCCTCTTTCCAAAATCTCATGCATCAGTCTTCAGAGCTGCTAGATAAACAGAAGTGGAGCTCTTCATTCTCAAGTGCAGTGTCAAAATAGCTGTATTAACTCATTCTCAGAGAAAACCAGGGCAACTGCTGATTACTGGTAAAAATCCGTAAGTCCTCCAGCAAACGTGAGGTACCGAATTCCCTGCTGGAACACTGTCAGAGTGTCCCAGCGATGGCTGACAAACTGGTAAGAGAGCCTTAACTGCTTCCAGGAAAAAAGTTTTGTCAGATACCAAATACCTGATGTAAAGGTGTACCAGGAGAGCTAGAGAAGTGCTTAGTACCCAAATACCAAAGATGACACTTCAGAATACTAAACACTGAGTAGTGCGTAACCCAGGCACCTTCCCATCTCCAGCACAGGGTTGGACTCGGAGTAAAAGGTTCAGGAAAAACATTCAGAAGCCTAGCAGGACTGTTTAACCTGTAACCCTACTTATATACAAAACCCAAGAAAACAGGTCTTGCCACCTGATTGCTTTCTTTACATCTCCTTCTTTTTTAAAAAAGAGGAGATAATAAAAACCTCCAAATCATGTGCATCTAATATGCTTTTTCATATTTCCTTTATACTTTCTATATATATAAGAACTTACTTAAAATCTCACTTTAGAATACATTCTAAAGCAGGATATTCTTTCAACTGATTTTTAAGTTCACGTGCTTTCTCAAGGTTGAAAAAATATATATATTCATATACAGCTAAGGAAATAAAACTCAATTTCACTATATGTAGTTACAGTGCTGTAAAGAAAAAATAATTTATAAACTATTTCAAGTCTGAAGTGTTTACTGTGTTCAGACTAATGCAAAGGCTAAGCCTATGGTCCAGGACCTGTTCTTCATCTGCATGCTGAGACAGGAGATACAGGAACTCAGCATTTTTGTGATGGAGGTTTCTCTCCGCCCCTCCATTCTTCCAGTATTCTATGACTTGCTGCTGAAGCCCTCTCTGAACCTCTGCGGCAGCAGCATCATCCATTGGTAGCTCAGAAGTAAAGGTCCACAGGGATCAGTGTTACCTCTTAGGTCAGTTTCTCGGTAAGATCACACCACTGAAGGACACAGCGCAGAGGTGTTAACCATTCACAGTTACTCAGAAGTTCAATGAGTACTTTAAGTCGTGTCTTCTGTAGGTGCCCTTCGCTGCCGAGCTGATTTCTGTCTCCCTCTCTGAGGCGAGGGTGGAGTTTCCTGTTCAGCTTCAGTTTCTGAAGGCTCGTTGTCTCCCTGCTGGGACCCCGTATCACCTATCAGTTCTCTCAGGAATTTGAATTTAGACAAAAACAACTGCCAGACCACATACCATCCTGCAGGAGAGAGAAAAAAGGTACTGCTTAGTTACTTCATACAAATCGATAGTCAGCTCTCGGGCAAAGTACATCACAAAAGGGAAAAAAATTTTGTCAGCTCCCATCCTCTTTGCCAACCCCAACAGCCCTCCACAACACATCCATTCCTTTTGACAGTCCTGTAAATACCAATTCAACTTCATAAAGTTCATCCTCATTCAGAAGCAACATTTAAGCTCCAGGAAGAACCCTACACATTCCAAACTGAACTGCCACAGCAAGCAGCTGGGTGATCACCATCACACAGATAAAGGTCTTAACTGTCAGGAGGAAAGAAGTCCTATGGTTACACTTCAAATAAAGACTCACAAATCATTACACAGGCACTGTGAAAAGATTGCACTAGAATTTCTACCCTCAGCAAACACTCCATTCTAGAAATCACATTTTAAAAGTTGCATTACGTAATCACTACTAAGCACACTTGCTCAGATCTTCAAATTAATACCATATTTTACAATAAATCCTATTCTGAAATGGACAAGGTCTTCCTTAGGTTCACTAAAAGACCACGTCCCCCAAATTCAAGAAGATCCCTCACCATGCCCAAATCCCACTAAAGTAAAATTAACATTCTATGGTAAATTTAGGTTCGGGTCTACTGCTAAAATACTCTAGGTCCCAAAACTATGCAAGTAAAGAGCTGCAATGACCACATTTCTAGAAATCCTCTTAAAAAATACTAAAGAGCCACCTCCTCCTCCTCTCAAGTGTTTCTGTAACAGGTAGCCAAAAAAACTTTAAACAGCAGATACAAATACATCTAAACCTAAGCCAGAATCTTCACTTTAAAAGAATCCACCAAACAGGAATACAACTTATCTGTGAAATACAGTTAAGTGGAGCAAAATTTAAACAGCTCTTTGAAAACAAATGCTACACAACCCTTGTTTGCAACACCAACACCCATCTGGCCTGCACAGAGCTATATATTAATAGTCCCATTCTCTGTTCAGAAGGTCTTGCCAGCTATTCAAGCCCATACTGCTGACCTATTCAGATATTAGGAGCCCTATTATACAGAGCTTGGGAAAACTGTCCTCCCAATTACACAGCTGCCAGCAGGAGACTTCTGAGAACGGATAACAGGACGTATTAGAAAGGGGGGAGAAAGACTCATAAATAACACTTATATAACCACAGCAACTCTGTATTTCTTCCTCTTCTGTAATCAGAGTCAATATGGGCAATTCATCGCTTATGACAAAAACAAGATCCCACCCTTCTCCTCCTTCCTGGAATACTTTTCATATCCTGCAGTTTTTTAGTTTCAGTAACTTCTCTGCTCCTGAGGAAAGCTGAAGGAAAGCTTTTATATGACAACCTTTTATGATCTAAATTAATTTGTAGAGCCTTCACAAGTATTTCCTTTCCCATGAATACCTAAACCCTTAAATTACTTGCGATTAAATTGAATCTGATGTCCCACAAATGCATTACATTCCCCTGCACCTTGAAAAAAACAAACGGATAGTAGATGGCTGGGTTTGGCTTCTCTTTTCTTTTAGAACTAGAAGAAAAATTGAGGCAGCAGCTCTTTGAAATTTGCTCCCACTTTGAGGTATTTCAAGTCTCTGAGACCTTCAATGCTTTGTGCATTCTGGAGACCTTTAATCAATTCATTTTTCTTATAGTTCTAAACATCATTAGAAATAATTAAATTTCCAAGAGCTATGCTCATTTCTAGTTTACAAGGAAAAAGATGCATGGAATATTTCAAGTAAATACAGGACACTTGCCAGAAAGCACAGATTATTATAAGGTGTTTAAAAATGTCTTCAACTCCCCAATTTGTTGACAAAGTTTGAGGCACTTGAGTTAGAAATACATGAGAAGTACATTTTATTAAATTCACTTAAACACATGGTGGGGGAACTCTCAGCCACAAATTTTTTCTTGGGGTTGCATTTTATTTGGCTGTTTAAAATCCTCACCTGCAAACTGAATTATCGAGAGGCATTACTTCCAAAGGAGGGAGGGAGGGAGGGAGGAGGATGAGCCAAAAATATTCAGGGCATTCCCAGAAGGGTTTTAGGGCACTTTACAGAAGCATGACTTGAGTATGTTTGGCGTAAATATATATTCCATTAAGGTATTTTAACTTAAGCTAAATAAAGTGAACCACATGCTTCCTCTATCACTGCAAACAGGCTACTTAACACCCAGAATTACTATGGGGTGTGTGTTGGGGAAATACTAAAGAATGTACAAAGTTCAATCACACTCTCAAGAAAACCAGAACTAATTTCTTTTCAGTGTTTGGTCTGAGTTAGAGAGCAGAGCAGAATGGTCTAAGTATCCAAAACCCCAAGCACCATAAACAGACTTTGGAGCTCTCTAGCTCCAGACTACAAACAAGACAGTGTAAATAATCAGACAAGACTGGTTCTAGCAGCCAAACAAACAGACCAGTGGTAACAGGCAGGTGAAACAAACCACGGTGCAGTGGGTTGACAACAATTACAACAGGCTTAGCCAAAGATAATAGTGGGCGGGCAACCAGACTTGAAAACTAGAATTTCAAAAACCTCACAAGGTCTCCTAGCCTGTACCAGAGACCTTTAGGTATAAAGTAATCAAAGTAGAAAGATTTCTTTCTTTCACTTGCTTTAGTTACCTTGCCAGCTTGGATAGAAAGTTAAAAAAAAAAACCAAACACACTTGTCCAAATCAAGTTAAGACTGCCTCTTCAGCTGAGCCTCCCTGTCACCTCACTGTTACTAAATAAATAAGAATTTCCTTGGAAATAACCAGACTACTAAAGAACATGTCATTCTGGGTAAGAAAAAATCTCTCCAGCAACAATATCAACTAAATACATCATTAAATAAAATCACACGCACAGACACAAAGCCTGGAGGCAGATTCACAGTACTGAGTTACCTCTGAATCAGAAGACAATGCATTTTCTATTAATTTCTCATTCTTTTAAGAATATTGCAAAATGGTAATACCCGGCACTGAAGAACTCTAAGTTACATAGCAGTGTGTTTTAAAAAAGAAAATAATTGTAAACTAATTAAAAACACACACAAAAAACCAAGGAAAACGGGCATTTCTATGCATTCTTGTCTGTATGTGGCTCAGTTTAGTTTTGCAGGTTTTTGCTGCAGAGCTCTTCCTGGACAGGTAACTGACACCATTGGTTTGCATCTCCAACATTTCCACTTTGTTCAGGTAAGCTGCTCTCAAAGAAGTCCTACTGGTTTAGCTTCACCACACACAAAACATTTGATTAGAATCAGTCTTTCAGTGCTTGCTTTATTTTCTTCAGCTATTTGATTTACCTTTTAAAATCATCATTAGCTTGATTGAGCCTGTGGAAGCCAAACAGCACACCCACAACACGCCTTCAGCAAACAAGCAGTGGTGACATGCAGACTATAATACATAATATTTCTACACCAGCTGGTGAAAGAAGTTGCTTCTCAAAGCAGTCAGCCAGATCAAACATCAGTGCAGTGCAAAGCAGGGAACCCAGCTCTTGATGTAGCAGATACTTGAATCCAGTGCTGCAAAATCTAATCTACCAGTGCTTTGCAGCAAGGCAAAACAGCTGCTCCCAGCCTCACAGAGTTTAGTACTCACTAAAAGCTGGGAGCCACCATCTCACAGCCAGATGCCATGCAAAGACATTTAAGCCACATTTGGTACCGTGCCATCAGTATGTCAACCCTCCTCTTATAAATCACGATGCAACGTGTTTGTGAAGGTGGGATTGCGAGTCAAAGCCTTCAGCTAACTCAGAAAGGATCTATGTAACATCCGTGCAATTCAGATGTTAAACAGATTTTATGATTTGACTAGACTTCATTAAAACTACTTTTTCTGTTACTTCCCACACCAGCTCTTGGTTCTTTGTAAAGGGGAAAGAAACAGTGATCCAACTACAGTGTTACTCCCACTCCAAAAGTGAGGGATAACAAGTCTATTTCATTCACCTTTCACTGGCTTGTATGCAACAGCTAACAGAGTTTTCTTTACTGAAGCACAATTTCCTCTTCCATCTGAATCAGGAAAAGCAAACAGAAGAAAAACCCCAGGGTTAATATGGAGTGCTGGGGAAAAGCAACTTGATTTTTCTTATGTGAAATACAAATGAAACCAAGAAAGGAAGGACAGTGATGCAGTAACTGCACAACACAGAGAAGATCTGGCTTCCAGTTCTGACCCTGCTGTGGAATTCCTGTGCAGTCTTGCAAGATCATTTTACTTCTGTGTCCCTACTGATTTGAAAATAGGATGCTATCACGCCAGAACATGGGAACTAATTTAGAACTGGGGTATCACCATGGTGAATGTTGCCTATATTCAAATGCTGAAGTGTCCATCACAGAAAATCCTAAGTATCTACAGCTCCAAAAAAATGAGCATGGAGCTTGAGATGCTAATCTGAGATTTGGGAGAACAGGGTTCTGCTCCAAGCTCTGTGTCAGATAACTTCTGTAACCACGCACAAGTCACTTCAAGCACATCTCTGAAACAGTGCAGCACTAGTATACTGCCCTAGTGGGTAGCTTTGCCATGGAGAGCATCAGACTGAAGGAAGCACTGCTCTGACACTGCGGTAACAGAGGACATCAGGTGACACGGTGCTTGGCTCTGCACAGCTCCTTAAACTTGCTCCCACATTTAATGCAACACTAGCACTTGCTGCCTGAGCAAAAGGAAACTTGCTCTCTTTTCATCTCCCATTTATAACAGTTTCAAAACTCAACCTCAAATTAAAGGCTATTTTCTCTTTATAAGTGGTCTAATCAAGCATGACTTTCCTCATCTGTTGAGGTATTTCACAAGAGTCACTCATTGAAGATAGCTACAAAACTGTTTAAACAAAGCATTAAAGAAAAGTTATTCAGGCAGAAATTAGGGCTGAAATGTTTTCCCATCTGCAACTGAATTCAGACTTGTGAAGTGAACCACACATTCATTTCAGCACTTAGAGTTACATGATTTTTATTTTAAGGTTGTATCTCTCAAACCGCATTTCATTAGCCTCTTTTGCCAAATGAGATGAACACTTCCATCTGTTCCAGTGAAAGCACTTTGGCAATTTCACTTGGCTCCATGCATTACTACTCTGGGAAAATAAAACAAATACACAGAGGTAAGCAGTACCAGAGTTCCCCTTGGCTGATATCTTATCCCATATCCTTGACTATGCACAAGTTCCTCCCATCTCCAATGTACATGGAATACACAAAAGCAGCACTAAGATCACCAGAAAATCAGAAAAGGTGGGAATAAAAAAAGTGGAAGGAAGTTATCTTAGCCCCACTTTTAAAAGAGCAACTGAAAATTTGCTGTGTTTACAGTACCTCAGTGGTTTCTGTGTCAGATGTGATCAGTTTACAAATGCAAGCTGCAAGCCTCCCATGCTTCCCAACTAATTCAGATTAACACTGAAAGTAGCAGTTGCCAGCATCCAGACATGTTTAAAAGAAAAGGAAATCAGGTCATTTATTCAAAGCACATTTATAGACATAAATGCCTAATTCATTGCTGAAGAACCGGTCAAAGTAACTTCTGATTATTTGTGCTCTGAATTTTGTCTTTTCACTTTGAAAAAAATGGTAAAGTGAATGTTTTTCTCATTATTTTTGATCGCACTTATCACGCCGTATGTGGATGGGCACCAGAAATCCATATGATGCTGGGATGTCTCCTGGATATTTAAGTCTATTACTCTCTGCAGGCAATCATACCATGAGTCCTTTTATGAGCCACTCAAAATCCAAGTCCCAGCTCTTTATGCTTTTGACCCTGTAAGTTCCTCTCATAAGGCTGTTTCAATACCTCTTGTCAGATGGCTGGGAAATATTCTCATCATCAGATCAAGCTTACTCCAGATTACATCCAGCCCTTCTTACGTCAGATTTGACCATTAATTTGTATGTCTCGCTGGCATTTACTCATACCCTGTCACACACAGCACTTAGGCAGTTTCTTCTCAACCTTCTCACCCACAGGTCTCTATTCTTTACAGCCCTCTCAGGGAAACTGCCTATCACTAGCACAGATAAACAATTAAACTCAAAGTAGCCTGTACTCAGCTTTTTTTCCAGTAGTGGTCTTGACACCGTTTTCCTTGAATATTTTCCATGGCAAGAGAAGTATAACCAATATTAATTAATTAAAAAATGCTGTGTGATGGAAAAATAATTACAAATACTATAAATCACAATCAAATCCTATTGAGTCACTTCTAACAGGGTAACAGTTCAAATCCCTCCCAAAAAAACCCCAATAAATGTGTCAGCTTCCTGTGTTCAGTACATCTGAAATCTAGGTGACTTTCACCAATTATTTTATAATCTCTGACACTGTTCAAAGTAAAATACAATGAAGGATTCAAAGCAAAGTATTCATGGAATTCAAGATGAATGTACAATATCACCTCCAAGACTGCTAAGTATTTACAAGTAATTGAAGTTACTAATTACTTTGCTCTCTTTAAGCAAGAAAACACTAGGCAAATGGTGATGTTAGCAGCCAAAGTTCATGCTTAGCATTTCAATTCCATTTGTCATATACAGACAAAAGCAGAAAGGCCTGAAGAAAATGATCCTTGTTTCTGAGTTTGAACTGCATGTTGCAAAACTGTATTACTCCTTCAGCAAGACAATAAGCAAAGATCTTGTGTGCATACTTTGAAAATATAAAACCCCTAGCAAGTACTGTGCTGCATCTTCTAAAAGTTGAAGAGTGGCCAGTCAACACCTAATGAGGGTAGAGAAACTTGAATAAATACCCAGTCAGGTCACTGTTTAGTCTGTAACAATGGACAGCACAGGACACACAGGAGAAGAGCACAAGACCAAGCAAAGTATAGCCTTGCAGTTTCAGTTATCAGTGTTTCACAGATTTCCTCACCCACAATAACGACCAAGATGTTGACCTTTCTTCCATGAACTTTAAAGGACACAAGTTTCAGCATCCAAAGTATTCCTAGTTAATGAGCTTGTAAATTATTTCCCCATTGTGTAAAAGAAAACTTCTTGTTTTCAGCCTGTTGCTTCACCATTTAACTTCATGCACTCCAACTCCTCTGCAATGATGACATTTCACAACGCTTCCCACTTCACCTTTGACACGCTACTCAGTGGTATAGCCATCACTCTTTCCCCAGCCATCTATTTTCCAGGCTTGACAGATCTAACCTTAGTTTAGAGTTTCTTCACAGAGAAGTAATTTCTCAGCTCTCAACACAGAATTGCTAAGGAAACCCTATCTTTTTAAAAAGAAACTAGGATTTCTTTTTTTTAATGAGGTAATACACTTAACATTTTCTTTAACAAGAAAATACACTGCGTGAGACGCATGCACATGGATGATTTCTATAGCAGTAGAATGACATTTTCTCTTCTATTTCACGCTTCCAATGTTTGATTTGCCTGTTTGCTTGCTACAAAGCATTACAGGGATATTTTGGAGAAGTGCTTGCAATTACTTCAGCTAATCCTTTCTTTGTGATAACAACAACTCAGTTTGATTCCAGTATATTTCTCCATTTAAATCACGTGTGTATACATTTCACACTATGTGCATTACTTCACACATGTCAATACTGGATTTCACTTCCCATTTCACTATCCAGTCCCCTGATAATGCAAAATCTTTTCACAATGCTTTGTCATTTTGAAAACAATTAGCAGTCTTTGAACTATTAAACATCAGTCTTCATTTTGCTCCCTCAGTTTCTCAGAAACCACATGTAAACCCACCTGCCACTAAGGTGCCAGGTGGGGTTATAAGTCTCACAAGCTTCTCATCACATATTATGGCATAGTTTGAATTTGCTGGTGTTGTTTCGTTTGTTTGTTTTGAGAGCTCCAAGCTCTGCATATTGGCCACAACATTCACACACTGCACTGCTGATTCCTTCCAAGAACTCCAGCAGACCTGCAAGTCATGCCTCCCATTGAAATAACCCTTCCCTCTGCATATTAACAAAAAAAAAAAAAAAAAAAGCAAGCTTTGGATAAATAATCAAGGTTGGAAGAGACCTTTAAGATCATGCAGTCCAACCATTCACCCAGCACTGCCACTGTAACCCCTAAATCACTAAACCATCACCCAGCGCCACATCCAGACACCTCTTGAACACCTCCAAGGATGGTGACTCCACCACCTCCCTGAGCAGCCTGTTCCAATGCCTGACCATCCTAACAGTGAAAAAATATTTTCTCATTTCTAATCTGAATCTCGCCTGTCTCAGTTTAAGGCCATTTCCCGTGAGCCTCTCACTGCAGGCACAGCAGATGCACCTTACTACAACCTCATGTCAGGTGGTTGCAGAGGGCGATGAGGTCTCCCCTGAGCCTCCTCCTCTCGATCTACTTAAGAAAAGACCTCCTAAGAGCTATCTTCAATCAATTCTAGCAAACAGATGGCAGAAGCTGAGGGATGTCAGTCCCAAGTTTACTTCCGGCACTCACTGGCATTTCAGACCCATGCATGTAGAAGCCGCACAGGGTGACTGCTCAGGAGTCCCATCACTAAAAAAAAGCCCTCCGTTTCAAAGGAAACACCGAATTAAACACCGAAATAAGGCTCTTGGAGCATATCAAGGCTGGAAACACTCGGGAACAAAGAGAAGAGGGCGCTGTACACCACACACACTCCCCCACACGCCGGGGCACGGTGTCCTTTCACTTCCCCCGGTCAATCCGAGCCAAGAGGAACCACCACAGATTGCGAGCCCGGCGCCCGGTGCGAGGCGTGCGGGGAGCACCAGCACCGCCCGCCGCAGCCGGGCCAGCAGCCGCCCCCCCGCGCCCCGGCACTCACCGCACAGCATGAAGAGCAGCACGCAGGCCAGCGTGGCCACGATCACCAGCAGGGTCAGCCCGATGCTCTGCCACATGGCGCGGCCGGGGGGAGCCGAGAGGACCCGGGCCGGGCCGGGCCGGCGGCCGCAGCTGCCCCTCTCCTGCTCCTCCTCCCGCCGCCAATCGACCCGGCGGCCAGGCGGGGCGGGGCTCCCGGAGCATCGCGCTGGCTCTGCGTGGTGCGCGGGAAGTGCTGGGAGCTGTAGTTCACATTCCTCCCTTGCCGGCCGGAGCGGGAGGGCGAACCCCGCCAGCGAGGACTACAAGTCCCGGTGTGCCCTGCGGCACGGTGGTGATGGCGGGGGGCGGTGGGGGCTGTGTGAGGGGCGGGGGCGCAGCTGGTGAGGTAAAGCCCGGGGGTGGTGGCGGCGGTGGCGGTGGTGGCGGCTGGAGCCCTGGACACACGGAGAGGTGATTTGAAGGCCAGGCTGGACGGGGCTCTGAGCGGCCTGGTCTGGTGGAAGGTGTCCCTGCCCAGAGCAGCGGGGTTGGAACTGGATGATCCCTCACAACCCCAACCGCTCTACGATTCCATCGCTTTATGACTTAGATTTAGGGATGGGGCGACCTGATCTCTTAATCCTCTTTCTCCCTCTTGCCATTTCTGCCCTTGCATCCCCCCAGTGGGATCGGTACAGGGACAGCAGGAGTATCCAGGCCTTAGCCAAGGAAGTGATTCTACACCTGTGCCATCCCGACGTGCTTCGAATTCCACTTGACCTTGGCTCTTGCCCTCTGTTGACGTGATGGTGGCGTATTAAAGCTGGCCCTTCCCTCTTAAAAGAAATCTGAGGACATAATATCTCCCAGAACTCTGAGATAATCTTGATTGTGATACGGACTTTGCTGTTAGCACTGGAATAAAGTTATAATTTTCCTTTGTAGTGTAAAAGAGGCTGGTTAATGTTTCTAAAACTACTGGAATGTGAGTAAATTCAGTACTACAGAAGCTTAATTTCCCATGGGCATGCCACCTTTGCAGTGACACATCAGAGAAAGCTAGTCCAGTTCTTTGCTTCTTTTATGCAGTATTTAAAAATCTCCCCCTTTAAGTGAAGCTAAAAATCCTTTGTTTTCCTCAACTCTGAGCATGCCACATGCCTCCTCCTTTCAAGATACCTGTAAACCAAAATTACCTGCGTGTGCATTCCCCCATCCACGTCCTTAAATTTGCTGTCACTTCACCAAATCAAACTAGAGTGCTCTCTTTCCGATCCTAGCCTTCTTTTCCCAACATTCCAAGCCCTGTTTAATACTCTGCCTGGAGTATTAAACCACTTAGCATGTCTTTTGCAAGTATCATTTAATTTGAAACATGTTTTCTGGTATTTTTCAAGTTTTTACTTTGACACACCTCCCGATCTTTAAATGTTGTTATAATTCTTGCCTCAGCACTTGTTACATATACTTAAGCAAGGTTTCTTTTGTATTTCAAACAAAGCAAAGTAGTAACAGTTGCTACCACAATAACTTTTGAAAAATAAGCTTCCTCCTAGCTACACTGTTCTGTTTCTCTGATTTTTTGCTTATCATCTGCAGTTAGAGTAAGTTCTCTGGATATGCGACTGCTACCTTCTCTTTTCTGTAAAATAGCTGTCACATTTTAGGGCTATTAAAATATTCCAAATATGTCATCCTATGGTTCCAAACTGGTATAATAATAATAATAAAATAATAGTAATAATAATAATACTACTACTAGTAATAGTATTTGATTAATTCACATCACATCCCCAAGCACTGCAGAACCACACAGCTTTCAAAACTGAAAAAAGAATTAACCTTGGAATCAAGTAATTTTGGAGCAATAAATATATGTGATCCATATATATAGGCTTTGTATATACATGGAAATATATATAGATATATATATATATACATGGATCATACATACATGATCAAACATATATAGTACTGTTCAAGGCAATACAGCACTTCAGACACACAGTGTGTGATTCTTGGGGTGTCCTGTGTCCTGTGTAGGGCCAGGAGTTGGACTCAATGATTCTGATGGGTCCCTTCCAACTCAGCATATTCTATGATTCTAATAGACTAGGAAGTAAAATACAAGAACCAGTGGCAATTAGAGTTCTCATATGTTCTGTACAGGTAAAGGCCTTCTAATCAATGTATGTTCAGTTTGGAAAGCCTTAATTCTACTTATTTAAGTGTCCCTTTCTCTAGTTCATTCACCACGCTAGTCACTTTGTTGTAGAAGGCCATCAAGTGAGTTAGGCATGATTTCCTGCCCATGAATCTATGTTGACTAGTCACGATTACCTTGACCTTCATGTTTTTGGAAACCACATGAATTCCAGGAGGATTTGCTCTGTGACCTTTCCAGGGACTGAGATGAGTCTCACGGGCCTGTCATTCTCCAGACCTTCCTTCTTGCTCCTCTTGAAGATAGAAGAGATGCTTGGTCTCATCCAGTCTCCAGGAACCTCTGCCAGTCAACACTGGATTTCAAAGCTAATTGAGAGTGGCCTCGCAGTGACAGCCAGCTCTCTGAGCAGTCAAGGACACAACTTCTCAGGCTCTCTGAACTTAAGGTATTTCCATTTTGTGTAAGTGTTCCCTAACCTGGTCCTCCTCCACTGAGGATAAGTCTTCCTTGCTCCAGACTTTCCCCCTAATCTCTTGCCTGAGACTGCTGAAGGCCAGTAGGGATGAACTACTGAAATTGTCCTCAGGACAGACATAAAAAGGACTTTCTGGCGTAATGGCTGAAGCACTTTGTTACGATCCGGTGTAAACCCAGAAAAGCAAAGAAAACCAAGTCTCCGTGCATAAACCAGAAAGAACTTAGAAGGTTCAAAATATTCCCCAAAACAAGATTAAAACCAAACGAGGTTAGATGTTGGTGCCAAAAAATTGATGTATTTTATTCAATAGTAAAAGAGGCAAAGAGAAAGAAAGAGAAAAGAGAGGAAGAAAGAAATAGAAAAAGAGGTGTGCGTGTGGGGTGGGGGGACAGGGAGAGGTGACAGGGGTTAGGTGGGAAGCATATCACCCATCCAGGAGTCCCAATGATGTCTCGTTGCTCCCCTCCGTCTGCTCTTCTGGTGGTGAGGGTCCCCCACTGCCGCTGCCACGCCACGTGGCCACACCGCCATACGCTGCACCACGCCGCCGCACGCTGAAGAGTAAAGAATCCCATGGATTAATGTACACTTTGGGCCAGCTGGGAACACCCACGTGCCTCCCTTGCAGGGGCCAGTTTGGCACTGTCCCTTCCAACACTGAGGGTCTCTTGCATCATCTCTGGTGCTCTGGTGCAGGGTCTGGGGACCCCTCTGGCGGTGCTTTTCATGGGTCATGACACCCCCTCTGCTGTAGAGAAGCTTTTTCCCGCGTGAAGGGCCCCTCAGCTGGGCTTCTCTGCACAGTGGAGGATGGGCGGTCACTGCCTCTCACCAGAGGCTTTTCCAACACACACCCAAGGCCTCTCTCCCCCCACCCTTTGGTGCGAGGGTCTGTGCGAGCCTGGCAGCTGATAGCCCTGGGGCTGTGGTCTCCACTTTGGAGGTGTTAAGCTTGTGCTTTGTGAATGTCCCCAGCCCTGAGTTGTTACTTTATCTTATATTTATCAGTGAGCAGTCCAGGGCCTCTCAGAGCCCCATTCAGGGTGTGATGGTCTTCTCTGCAGCTTTTGTAATACAGTTTTAAAAGTCCTTCATGAAAATGTTTAAGTCATAAATTATAGTATTTCAGTCTCTGACACACTTAAATAGGAGATAGATGTACAGGTGAGGATAACTGGGAGTGTTACACTATAACCAAGCCATGAGATACAAGAAGAAACTCTTCCTCCTCCAACCATTTGGTCAACAAAATCTTTGCTATTCTATTTTTCCCAATGAGTGAAATAAAACCTTTCCTTTGAGCCACTTGGAACAGACTGTGTCATTTGAGACTTATATGCAGATCTCCATCTGAATCAAAAAAACCCAAACATATTACATGTATTTTACTAAGACTTTTCTTCAGACGAACGTTAATTGACACGAATAAATACACATCTATCCCACTAGATATCATTTCATGTGCTAACATGCCAAAAATCTATGCCATGTCAATCATGATGCACTTTGGATAAGTGAGCTGCAATGTGGGCATTGTTATTTTTCAAAATCCCATAAAATCACACAAAAGAAACCAGAATTACTGTTGGACACAAGAAGTTTTCTGTTCACTGAGTTTCAGAGATAAGGTTGCTTATACAAATCTATTCTATCCAGTTCCTTAAGTGTATATGTGTAAAGTGGAGTTACAGAATTTGATATAGTTCGTCCATTCCCTGAGGAGGATGGAAAAACCCACTCATGGCACCATGACCTTTTATCCATCCTCTTGTTACATGCTCGCTTCATGCTGTCAATATCCTACATTTAACACTTTTTCCTATGATGCTCAACACTGATCAATCTTCCCACATCTTCTCTCAGTGTGTACAGCCACGGACACACTGAGATACTTTTTAGGGTTGGGGAAAAGAGGATGCTCAGGCCATCAGGCAGCGAAAGGACTGCAGCACCAGACCAGTGAGGGGGCACTCAGGGGACCTCTGCCCAGCAGTGCACCAGACCATGGACTGGCTCACAGCCCACGTTTCCCCAAAGCAGCAAGGCCCCACAATGCTGTGAATAAGAGAGCTAAAGCCTCTTTAGCTCAGGGAAGAGGGGTGCAGATGCTGAAGGCACAAACCTTATTTTCAGGGTGTAGATCTGATGAATCTAGACCTACCAGTTGTTTCACAGCAGCCAGTTAACCACTGTTTGTGTTTGCATAGCCAGACAAGGGGAGGGATCTTATAATTCCCTGCTTCACCAGGGAGAGGGCTGAGGCAGACAGACACATTTGAAGTATCAACTGATTTTTGATTGCCCCTTCTGGCCTGCTTTTGAGCTGGCATGTGGGGAAAATCCCATGCCTCCCTTTATTTGTAGCACAGCTTTTGCTGATGTTGGGTACTGCTGTTAGTGCTTAGCACTTCGACAAACCCACACTCAGTTACCTAGAGGGAGACAGCAGAAGGAAGAACAAAATCATGGACTAGCTGTAAAACAATGATATGTAAATATCATAGAAATTATGTTATATAAGGCATGTATTCTGGTCCTGAAAAGGAATTTCAGACACTTAAGATTTTTTTTTCCTCCTTTTCCAGACCCTTGCATTATTCATGGCTTCCTGCTTGTTTATTATCATCCGCACCCCGCATTGATGAAGTGGGAGTCTTGCCAGAGGCTATTATTGCAAATAAGGCTTAGTAAAATGAATATGGGCAGGAAGAGCAAGCTAAAGTAATCCAGGCAGTTTTTGTTCTACCATGTCCTAATTTTTTAATCCTTCTCTTGGCACATATAGTATCTCTGAGGGTAACTGGAAACCGTATTAACTACTGGAGCCAAAATAATGTCTAGGATCTTGACTGGCTATCAGTTGTACCCCAGAAGCTGGGCAGGTAGTGATAGTTCATGCAGAAAGTGCAAATTGTAGCCCCTTCTGCTATTCAGAATATACTTGTCGACCTTCCCACTGCTGACTTTCTTTTGGCATTAATACACTTCTCTTTCCTGGGGCAGGAGTACAGAGAAAGACCTCCTTCCCACCCTTTTCCCTCTGCGTTACATTGTTATTCATCACACTGTGAGCTCTTTGGTGTAGGTCTCAACACAGCAAGACCACGGTCCCAAACTGGGGCCTCCACGTGCTACCCCAACACCAAATACTAGTGGCTGTAAGAGAGAACATTCAGGTTCGTGCGCAATTCACAGAGGTTAACACCAGCAGGCTCCTCACAGGAGACGTGCAGACAGCGAGGAACATCAATGAACTAAAGTCTTTTGTAACAAGTCACCTTCAGTCTTTGCTTTGGAACCATCAGTCTTTTCCGGGTTCTTGGCTGACTTAAATGAACAACACAGACTATTTGTATAAAGATGATCAGCATAAGAGGGATGAGAAAATTCTACTTACGTTACTTCATAGAATACCAAGCTATATAACTAAACTGTATCTGTGACGGCAGCCAAGGATGTTTCCTGTTGAAAATGCTTTCCAGCTTTAGCCAAGCCTTTTAAGAGTAAACACCAGCAGTGCTGGTTTGTGTCCGAGAGAGGGTGCTAAAACAAAATATTTACTACAAAAACCTCAGAGCTGCGCAATTGCTCAATTCAATGTTTCCTCCAGCATAAATTTATTTCGACTTACTTTTTATTTTACTTGCTCTCAGCTGGAAATTTAATACAAGCTTTAGCTTTATGGACATATTACACTAGCTGTAGTTTCAAAGCTGAAAATGACATTTAGAAAGAACTAACCATACCAGAGAAAAACAAGGGAACAAACTTCCAAATTTTCACTTTAGCCTAATTACTCAGATTTGATTCCATGCAGTTTTATTACTGACAGTTCTGAGTTAACAAAATTAACAAATATTAACAGAAGTTAACTGAAGGAGGGGAAATTTAGGTTAGATATACAGAAGAAATTCTCTACTGTGAGGGTGGTGAGGCACTGGAACAGGTTGCCCAAGGAAGCTGTGAATGCCCCACCCCTGGCAGGGGCCAAGGCCAGGTTGGATGGGGCTTTGAGCAAGCTGATCTAGAGAAAGGTGCCCCTGCTTATGACAGAGAGCTTGGAACTAGATGATCTTTAAGGTCCCTTCCAACCCAAACCATTCTATGATTCTATAAAATTCTGTCACACTGACCTTGTGAGTCCCCATGGTGTCACTAGCAAAATTGAAATCTGCAGGTACATAACCAGTGTCCCATGCCAAAAAAAATAGAAAAAGAATGTATAACAGACAAAAGATATCCTCTTTCATCTGAGCTAGATGCTCAGACGCAGGAGAGACATTTTGCCAGTGAGTTAGATGGATGCTGCTGAGAGAACAATTTTGTGATACAGGTATGTCCTGAGTTTAAATTCCAAACTTTGGAAGAGGTCATGGTCAAGAGCAGTGACTGCTAATAGGCGACATGGTAATGAGAGACAGAAAGACTTTTCTTTCCTGAGCTAAAACTTTATTGTGCTGATTGGAACTTAGTGGGAGCTGAGTGTTGCTGGTAGTTGACTGATTAGTGGCACCTTGTCCACCCTGTTTCCTACTGAGCTGCAAGCCCAGTGGGACCTGTTAGCTCTGAAGTCATTGCAACTCAAAGGTGCTTTTCCTAAGATGCAGAGATATCCAAAACCTGACTGGATAAAGCCTTGAGCAGCTGCCTGTAGGAGGCCCTGCCTGAACAGGTAGATTGGACCAGATGATCTCCAGAGGTCCCTTCCCACCTCAACCAGTCTGTGATTCTGTAAATCAGGTAGTTTGTGATAAGGTGCAGCCTAGAACAACCCCTAGACCATTAGTGCTCAAGCTAACTCCCTGTGGTATTGCACTTTGAACAGTGGTGGTTGTGTAACAGCATTGCCCCAGAATCAAGTGCTGTTTAAATTGCCTCCTCTGACTCTTGTTTTCAAGGAATTTCAGCTGGAACTAAGCAAGCCTATTTGTCCATATGTCAACTTATTTTTCTGCCTTTTATCTCAGGACAATATGCTGCTCGACAATCACTGAAAGCTGACTAGCAGAGGTCTGCTGTTCTTGGTGCCTGGGATCCAACTAAATGCATGGCATCCCTCTCCCTACAAAACAGATGAATCCAAATGCTGCCACAACCCTTAAATCCCCAAATTCAGGTCATTAAATAGGTGTTAAAATATCCGTAATGCTAGTACAGCTTCTCTTAAATGCCACCAGAGTCCTATTTGTTCTTCACTGGAGACACTACTGTTTTTATAAAAAAGGAAGTTGCTGCTATAGAAGAAAACCAGTTAAGGAAGGAAACTATTAATTAGTATGAATATAATGTGTCAGGAACAAGGAACTGAAGAAATTAGAAATGTTACATCTTTACCAAACTTGAATATATGTTTCCTTTTTGTTTTAAACAAAGAAAAACAAGAATAAAGACAAAAATACCTTGAATTACCATATTCTTACGTCCAGATTTGGCCTGACACACTAACCCAGATTGTTTTGGACTATAAAGAAATTGGAATTAAAATTGTGAAGCCAAAGCACTGCAATGCACTGGGTCTCTACTATGTTCCTCTGTCAGTCATCTTCCAAACTGCTCCCTGCTCTACAGCACCTAAAGAGTGCAGAGTTTCTTGGACAAAGAAGACAATTTTCTGCTTAGGGAACAATTTTTCTGGGGACAAAATACATATCGAAAAGTATTTCTCCTCAGTATTTCAGGATGGTTTGTACTGACACAAAGAATTAAATGAATAACCTATGGCAAAAACAAAATAGGGGAAAGGCTGGCAGGTCAGCCTCAGGAACTGTGGCAGTTAGCATAGACTAAACGCGCTGGAATTTGGAAACGAGTAAACAAGTTTGCGTCTTATGTAAAAGTGGGTTAGAAATTACATAAGTGTTATAGCTGGGACGGGCTTTTGTGATTAAGGAGGAGGTTGTTGATAGCATAATGAGTTCATATGGACAATTAAAGGTTTTTTTAGTTGATTGTTAGTCGTGTTCTAATTGAGTTAATTGTTGTTGTATTAGGATGGGAGGCCCATTATTGCGTCGGAATTGTTACAGGTGTAATGCGTGCACGTAACCACCGGGTGGCGCTGGTAAGGCCTCACAAGTAATTAACATGAGGGGCTATTAGTCGGAAGATCATTGGTGCTAACATCCAACCAATAACAGCGACCCCCGGATGGTGATTGGACTATAATGAGCCCCAAGCGAGCCAATCACAGCGATTCCTGGATGGCGATTGGACTGTAATGAACCACAAATGAGCCAACCAAACCGAGGATTGAGAAATGGACCAATCGGGATCCTGGACAGGGGTATAAGAACTGAGCCTGTGCCTTGCACGAAGTCCTGCTTCCATCCCTCGACTTTCTTTCCTGGCAGAGAGCACCCAGCGTCCATCCGCCGTTGTTTTCACTCTGTTTTTGCTGCAAAGGTTTTGGGCTTATTCTGATACTTGTCCTTGAGTGCCATTTAATAAATCTTTCTAAATTTAACAGAGTGAGGCTATTTCTCACATAAGGACATGCTTTCAGATGAATCTCCCGGCAGTATCATTTCTGGGCAGACAGGCAGCCCCGGGAAAATAGCCATCCTCACTGCCTTTGGTGGATGTCTGTGTGTAGATCCAAGAGAAAGCAAGGGCTGAAGTAGTACACGGACAAAGAGCCTATCAGGAAGGAATTCTTGAGGTCCAGAACATCAGTGCTACATTTTGGGCAAATACAGCATGTCTGTACATCAAGTGCACTTTAGTTTATGAAGATGACACCACTCCTGCACCACACATGGTGCCCTTAACTTATTTCCACTGTTTGTCCCATTGGAACCAGGAAACACATCTCTGAGCTCTGGTCAACAAACCTATGAACACACAGAATTGAGAAGGCAGCAATGGAAGTGCATGTATGGATATGTAACTTTGTGACAATTTTTCCTTTAGAGAATAAAATAAAAACGAAAAATATGAATGGATTTTAAGAAAGGTTATTTGGATTTCATGTGCCAAAGACCTCTTTATTAAAAGCAGGGGTAAAGAAGCAGAAAATTTTCAACAAGCTTTGATAGTTTAAATAAATGTTTTATAGTAGCTGTAACACTTTCTTAGCACTCAGAACAAAAACGAGTTTTGAAGGTGTGAGATTTTGTGCTTGTTACACCGAGCACAAAGCCACTTCCCTTCCCTGACTCTTTTTCTGTTGTGTATCACTGGCTGAGTTGTGGTGGGATCAATAGCTCCTGTTCTGTGTGATTTTTGTTTCCTTCCTAGCCAGCCTAAACATTTGCTTAGCAATCCCTCCCTAACAGACAGATCTCCTGGGACATGCTAGTTAGAATCATAAAATCATTTAGACTGGGAAAGACCTCTGGGAACATCGAGTCCAACCAGTAACCATTAGGTGGTTGACCTCACTTTGGCACAGTGTGTGGAAGATTCAGGGCTTCAGGTTAGAGAAGTTCAGCCTGCAAACACGAGTGCTGGGCCATAGACCACGCTGAATGCAACAGATTCAGTGACCCTGTCTGCTCCCGAAGTGGCCCGACAGTGAATTGAATCTTCCCAACAGGGTAGATTCCAACAAAGGCAAACGGCCACCATCTGCCGTGACAGCTGGGTCGGTGATGGAACAGCACCACTCGGCCTCTCCCCCTCCTCAGCTACCGCTCCCCA
Organism: Oriolus oriolus; assembly: GCA_013400235.1. Classification (NCBI taxonomy): domain Eukaryota; kingdom Metazoa; phylum Chordata; class Aves; order Passeriformes; family Corvidae; genus Oriolus; species Oriolus oriolus. The sequence continues at coordinate 717,552 of VXBT01012594.1, forward strand.
CCACCTCCCCATCCCTCCCCTTTGCTCTGCCCACCCTCGGCGGAGCCCCGGCCGTCCCTCCCGCCCCGTGCCCGCCCTCGGCCGGCGGGGGCGGGCGCGCCGGGGCCGGGAGGAGGCGGTGCCTTATAGGGCGGGCGCGGGGGCCGTGCCTGCAGAGCCGCGCCGAGCCCGGCGATACCCTGGACAGCGCCTCGCCGCCGCTCCGCCGCCATGGTGAGTGTCCCCCCTGCTCCCCTTCCCGCACACACACGCATCCTCCCGGGGCCGCCTGCCTCGGAGCCGCCGCTGCCCCTCTTGCCTCCCTGCCCCCCGCTCCTCCGGGGCCGGCTGAGAGCCCCCGCTGCCCGCCCTCCCTCCTCCCTCGCCGCTACCCTCGCTCCTGCAAGCCACATTCAGGGCGTGATTTTTCGGGGGGAAAGGGGGGGCTTGGCCTCGGATGCCCCCCAGCCCTCATGCGAGGCACCCGAGCCGCCCGCGCGGGTCAGGTCGAGCGGCGGAGCTTGGACATTGTAGGGAAGGAGGGAGGGACAGAGAGACCTTAGGGAGCGGGGAAGGAGGGGTGGGGGAGAGGGAGCCGCGGGGGCACCCGCGCAGCGCGGGGAGCCGGGCGGCGTGGACAGGCACGTGGAGGAACGGGGTGGTGGGTGGAAGGAGGGATGAAGAGAGGGAGCAAAGAGATGCGCAGCCCCATGGCATTCATCTCCCCGGGCCCCCTGCGCCCTGCCCCGCTCCGAGCAGGTGCATTCTGCTCTGCTCCGAGGCGCGTTTGAGCGTGTTACATAAACCTGTTATTCCCGTTAATATGTTATCTTAATAGAAGCTTTTGCGTTAGCCATGCAATCTCTAGTGGAACAGTTTTTTTTTTTTCCCCACCATGTAATGAATGAACAATGGAGTTTTAGATTCCAGTTCAGCATTTAAAAGAGTTAGTGGAACAATGAAGTCACCTATTTAGTTAGCAAGACCGATTCCCCATAGCACATTGTGTGTTTGCAGTCATAGTAACTTTCCCAAAGGGGCTCATCTTGTTTATAAACAGCAATGCATTAAGTGTAATGCCGACCTTACAAAGTAGGACAGTATCAAAGAAGTATTTTGCAGCCTTAAATTTTGAGGCACATTGGGATGAATAATTTGGTGAAGTTTATTGTATCAGAAGCCTGAGACATGATTAACGACAGAGCCTAGTTTTTCTTATATATGATTTAACAACAAAAATACTTTTTTTCCTTCCAAAATGTCTTTGCATCATGTATCGTAAATTCTGTCTTCCTTGAATAAAAATCAGTTTGGACTCTCCCTCCCCCCATAAATCTAGACATGAATAATATTCAAATAGTCATTCCATGAACTGGAATTGAGTCCTCTTTCTAAAAGTCATGTATCCACCTGCTGTCAGTCTGAATCTGTTTCTCCTATGTATTCTATTTGCCACCATCTCAGCCTTGGGATGATAGATATGAGAAGACCCTATTGAAAACACCTGAAATGGTGCAGTAGTTCATGCTGCCTAAGCCCCCCTAGAGTGACCCCCTCACTACATAATTGAATGCCTATTTCCTATCAATTTGGAATATAAACACAAAAGCTATGACTAAATTACCATAGCTGCGCAAAGCCTAAGTTAATACCAGGCACTGATAATGTCTTCCTTGTGACAGAGGAAGAAGGTTACAAAGATACCTGGTGTTGCAGAAGGTAATGTGCATTATTTATCAGTAATTGGTACAGATAATACCCAGGTGCTCAGGAGTACTGAGGCAGCTGGAAGGAAGCTTAAAATACCCTGAACTAGTTAAAATGTTTCATTTTGATTCCTTCCAAGGCTGAGATGAAGTCAGTTATACTAGTGCAAATCAAGGAAGCATTAGTTGGTAATATAGGCATTGGCAACCTCATACCAATGGAAGTTATAGCTGAGACGTACCCTTACGTGTTCTTTCTGGTTCTTAGAGCTGTTCAATTAACCTTGACATTTTTCTTGAAATGGCTGGAAACAATAACCAGAAGTTGCCGTTCAGAGCTACACATGTGTTTGGATTAGAAAGTTTTGCTCTTCTGTAAGTCCAGTAACCTTAGTGTTCAAAAGTTGCTGACATTGCCCAAGCTTTGTTACTCATATATAAAGATATTCTGAAGAAAGAATTGCCAGTCTGAGAAAACCCTTGAAGTGCTATAAAGGCTGAAGGTTGCTTTGGCTCTAAAAGTTTGAAAGAGTGTCCTTGGAATAATAGTTACTGAAACAACAGCCTGAGCTATTGATGAAAGCTGTTGCAATGATGCTAATGCAGGGTTAAAAGTTACAGCACATCGATTTCTAGATGGACCTGGAGGTTGAGGGCAAGGGGTCATGGGGACATCAGAGTATACTACCGAAGGTATCAGGAGCAAATGTAGGACAAACAGATTTTTGGCCCAAATGGTGGGAACATTGACTAAGCATTCCCTTTTCTTGTGGCATAGAAATAAGCAGGTGTATGTTGCTAGTGTCTTTTAAACTCAATTGAGAGTTTTTTCAGTATCCTGGTTGTTCAACAACAACCATCGCTATTATTTGTAGAAAGTAGCATACGAAAACTTTTTTTGTTGTTGTTTTAAAGCTACATTTTGCTGAAGCAGCAAACCACTGCCATCATAAAGCATTAAGTGTTTCCTCAGCATCCTCACCGTATGAGGGCAACCACAGCGGGTTGGTTCTTGTGTTTATGTACTTCACTGCAGCTCTCCTTGCTTCAGTGAATCTAGGTCAAATTACACTGGCTCAGGATTTGGCTGCACCCTTGAACTTTAAACCGATTACACATTTTGATTTGTCAGTGTATTTTCCATGGGGTCAAATCCCACTTTTATGGAGTAAGAGGGTATATAACATTGCACAGTCATGGCAACTTATGCTTACAAAAGCCTACGTAGCACTAAGGTAAGCATAAACATGAGGACTGTATTTATATCTCTACAAGAATCCGGAGGTAGAGGGCTAGGCAGAAGCTAGAATATGTTTTTCATTTCCCTCAGAGGCTTTGATACCCCTGTAATCTGAAGTCAACACAGAAAGACACCTAGCTCTTCTAAGCATTCATAAGCGTCATAGCCACCGTATCGGGGTATGGACCTGGACATGGGCATACACTGATTGCAGAGCAGACACAAAGGGCCCTAGACAGAGCAACAAATGCCTCTTCTTTGTTGACTGTAGCCAAAATAAACCCCTGTCTCATTGTCCATTGGTGTTTGTTAGTTTCTCTGAATACTGCATGAGAAAGAGTATTGCAAAGACAATGTTGTAGCCCCTGAACATTTTTCAGAAGTAAGATATCAACTCAGCACAAGTACGTGATGACACAACATCCAGCGCTACAGCACCCCCAAGATCTCTCCAGCTTCATCAGAGTGAAAAGTGAACAGACCTCAGCAGCCCTACCATCCAGAACAAGAGCAGGAAGGCAGGGGTTTGCCAGCTGACACAGAATTAATAAGCTATGAGAAAACATGCTGAGAAACTGCATATAGAACAGAAGAAATAGACCCTACTTGCATAGAAACTCAAGAAGAGACACTGAAGCCTTTTGCACGTGGTAGCATTGATTAGGAAAAAACCTTCCAGGAGCTGATGTAAGAGTCCACCGATTCATTTGCATAGTTACAGATACCTGCTTACCAAAACCTGCATGCTGCCCTTGGTGTTGATCCCTTTCATGTCTAGGAAGATCCTTTGATTCTTCAAGACTGATCCCTGTATCTTCATTACAGGCAGTGTGACTTGTGAAAGAAAGCACACTCTTGTTCATCAGGCACTTGATTTTACATTCATTTAACTTTGTAGCATCTCTTGATTTTGTTGAGTAAAAAGGTTAACCATATGCAAACACTTTAAATTTGAACCTGTGACTCAATTGAATTTAGAGAAAAAAACCTGCAATAGTATTTTTTTTTATGTATTAGTAAACTCCAAAGTAAAGCAAATATAAAGGGCTGGTTATTCCCTGATCTAAGCAAAATTCAAGTGTAAATAAATAGAATAGCATCATAGTTCTTCCTGATGCTTTCATGCCATGCTATATGAGAGTTTTGTTGATCAGTACCTGTAAAACTTTAGAAGCTGAGGCATTGATAAGCCTCATACAGAGTCTGGAGTTTGTATTCAATGATAAACTAATATGTCACAAGTGCAGCCTGACTTGTAATTAAAGAAGGTAATGGAGAAGAGGGGGAAATTATGAGGATGGAATTAAGTGTACCACTGGTTGTTCCAGCCAGAGAGCTGCTGGGATGAGCCGGCCTTGTGAGGCAGTGGTGGAAAGGTACAAGAAGGATTGCCCAGCTGTAACAGAAAAGTAACACCCTGGGACGTGCAGCTCTGTCACATTATACATGCCACACTTCAGACTTTGAGCACATCAAATTTATCAGCCAATTTGTGAGTGCCTGGCAACAGTGGAGCTTGTAAATCCAGTATCTGCATACACCCTCCAAGGCTTGCCTTATCGTAGGCTAAATACACGGGCCACAATATCTGAGTGACTGCATCTTTACCCACGGGACTGGTGCACAGTCCCCAAGTAGAGTACAATATGAAATGAAGTGAATATTTATGACTTCTGTGGGGCTTCTTATCTACCTAACTAACAGCAAAAGCCACTTTTGCTTTTTGAGGACTAGCTAAATTCAGATCTAGAAGGGTAAGTAGAATTTTTTACATCTTCAAGAAATGACAATTAACGTTATATTGACATTAATACTGAAAGTACTCTGACTTGATGTCAATCTAACAACAGCAGAGTGATAATTTTAAATATTGAGTTAATCTAGCTAATGACTTTTAAACTGCACTGCATTTCCTTTTCCTCAGTCAAAACTGACTGTGATAAAGTGATGAAGGTCAGCTCTCCCATACTGAAGGAAATCAAACCTTCTCTGGTAGAAATTTGAATACAAAGATGTGTAATTAGAGAATAAAAAATTAAGATAATTGTCATCATCGTTTGGAGAGATTTTGATTTTTTCCCCCTAAGGAGGACGGATATGGAAATGAACAGTTCATATTCTGTGTCATCATTTGGAAACCAAACGCAGGAAGAAATGGAAATTAGAAGTAGGGTGACCAAGTTTTAAATAAATATCCTAAACCCAGGCATAAGGAGCCACAACCAAACTGTTCTTCCCCTGGCTCTTAAAGAACCTCCTACAGGATGCTGGTCAGTTGTCACCACTCATGACGCAGCCAGCGAAGACAATGTGGTACTGCAACCTAACAGGGGCACTGACTTACACACACGATCAAAGGCCTAGAGCTGTTGTTATTTCCTCTATGTGACAATAACTGATGCAGTTTACAGACATTTTGTATCATTAGGGCATTACCATGCAGCACAGACATTAGCATTTTTATTCTGAGGAAAGTGTTGGTCTGGGTGTTTCCATGGTGTGATGGGTTTAAGAGTCTGGGCTTTAAAATTCCAGTTATGTGTGGATTAAACTCTAGGATACCCACTGTTGGGGCTGATGGAGGAAGGGAGCTAATTAGCTTGTGCACCCTCTTATCCTGTGCCAGCAGACAGCGCTCTGTTATTTGGGTTCCATAAACTTTTAAGAAGAGGTGTCCTTGGAGTTCATTAGGGTTCATTTAGGGTTTTAAAAGGGGTAAATTTAGAATTGTTTTGGAGGAGGAGACATAAAAGAACTTCCATACTCTCTGTTTTCTTCATTTTTAAAGCTTGAAAATCAACTGTCATTTCCTTTCCTCTCCTTGACCAGTCTTCTTTAAACAAGACTGAAGTCCAAAACCTAAATTAGCATTTGAAATACAAGGTTTTGCCCTCAAGGATTTAAGGGAGAAATGGAAGGAAGAAAAAAAGTTAAGGACCAGTAATCAGAAGAAGATATTTCCCTCTTTAATTGTTGTTTTGTGTTCTCAAGTGACACTTGGAAAACAGGCATCAGATTCTGTTTCATTATTTCCCTATATTACACTTGCATTTCGACATCCAGCTAGAAGTAAAACAATACTTTGGTTTTTGCATTTTGCTGTAAGCATGGATAAAACTGTTCCAAAAAGCAAAGTGCCTTCAAATTGGCAAGGAATAAATGGTTGGCAAACTTTTTGAGAGTGATTTCCTTGTCAGGAAATTGGCACATCTCTTGGTAAGACAGTTCTAAATATTACTATCCACACCCGCTTTCTCTCCAATTGCTGGCTGCAGCCAGCCAAGTTACTTCTGCTGCAGTTTAAAAGATCAGTTGTGAGGTTGTGCAAGTTCTGATCTGGTAGGAGTTGGTATTTGTGTCAGAACCATGTTTTACTGTGCACATGGTTTATTTTTTTTCAGTTTGTCAATAGTCCATGCAATTCCAGGGGAAAAAAACATGAAGTCTGTTTTTGTATTTATATGCTTGTCAATTTATTATTTAAATATCTATATATACTAAGTAGTTTAAACAATTTGCATTATGACTGGCTACTCAAAATTATCCTCCTCCCCAAATTCAGGTGCTTGTGTGATATGAAAAACATCCTGTGCAATGGGATATTTTTTAGGAACAGCTGCATCTGTCCTCTCAGCTGTTAGTATTATGTGCCTTCCTAGAGTAGCATTTCAGTGTTACTTTGCTGTTACACCAGAGACTGTACTGTGGATTTAAATCTTAAAATCAGCCCTTCTTATCTAGGAGTACCCTCTTACCTTGACTTGACTTCTTTCCAAGGCTTATTTATTAATATTGACAGAAGGCTGTGCATGAAGCCAGAGAAAAACTCCATATTTTCAAGTTAATGGAAGAAAAATGAGAAGTCAAGGACATAGAACACAAGTATATCAGAAATCAGTTCAGATTAGCAGTCTTTGTAGGTTCCTTTCTTCTTCCCACTTCCTACTGCTACTGAAAGCAGAAATGAGAGATGTCTTCCAGCCAGCAGTGATCATCACTCTTCAAATAGTAGACAGCTTATTTATGTGAGTTACCTAAGAAATCCAAATCTTCTCCCAAAAATTAGGTACTTCCACTGAAAAATGTGTTAGAAGAATCTGGATTCACCCTTAAAAGCAGCCTTGCAAATTGTTCCTGTTCAAATACTGGAGCTACTGGCTTTATCTGGCAGCTTGATGATTAAGAACCATGAGAAGGTAGTGCTCAGCCAGTCCTTCCCCAGAAAAATAAAGTACATCACATCTCTAGTTTTACAGCATTCTTTTCAATTTCCAGGGCTCTGTTTTCTGGCAGAAATTGAGTTACATATTCTCTCTAAGATTTTTTTATTTTTCTGGTATGTGTCAAAAGCATCACAGGATCTTCATGCTCTTTTTTGACAGCTGAGATACAGCTTGTGATTTCTTGGTGCAGAAACACGTTTGTCTTTAAAACTGGCAATTTGTGCAAGGCAACAGAAAAGGTAGCATTTAGCTTTATTTTTGTGCAAAATACAAATAGGTCTCTATTTCAGTGAAAACTGAAATGAAAATCTTTTGGGTTTAATGCAGTTATTTCCTTACTGCTGTAGACTTTGTAACCCTGCATTTTAATAGTATCTGCAAAAACCCTTGAAAGATAAAAGGCTAGATGAGAGTTATTTTGGTTACAATAACTTAAAGAAAAAAAAATCCCTCATAACCTACCCTGGAGGAAAAAGAACCACTTTTTTCCCCTTTTACATTTACTAAATTAGCAGCATAATTTTATTTCAAATCTGGTATAACTAAAATGTCCCCTCAGGACTACACTTAATATACTTTTTTTACAAAATAATTTATTTTTCATCAATCAGGAAGTAATTTTCTTCTGTTTGCCAGACACATTTGGGGGATGCCAGAATTCAGATCAGGAAGGGTTCTGATGGAAAGATACAAAGTTGAAAGCCAAGACAGAGAGCAATGTCATCAGGACAGGTGTAGAAGGGAAACAAGACAGCACTATCCCATTTTTCCCCCAGACGTGTTTTCCTGAGTTTAAAGGAGTGTGAGTATTTCAATGTTCTGGCTTGTTAAACCTCAGGTCTTGCTGAAGTTTGATGTGCATTCTGCAAGCACTTAATAATCCTAACAACTCTTGAGCACGCAGTAGGATAAGGAACATCCTGATCAGCTGAAAACAAGAAACCCGTACTAGTCCCCTGGTTGTCGGCAAATTTGGGATTTCATGTGTTCTCACTTCCTTTACAAAGGCATCCCCCCACTGTTCCACCTCCCAATATGAACAGCATTGATGAGACACTGGTGTAAGTGTAATTCTCAGATGTTTTCATTGGATGCAATAAGGTAGTTGTTTAAGCAAAGAGGATACAATATTATTCAAATAATGATTTAATGGAAATTAAGAACACTGAAGTAAATAATGAAGTAGAAAGCAAAGTGAGATCATTAAATACCTATGACACTTCATTCATCAATCCAGAATTAGGTGGGGTTTGAGAATTTGTTACCTAAAATGATCATGCATTTGACTCCATAAGCCAGTTTAGGATATATTTTGATCGATATACAGTTGATCAGCTCCTCAGGTTAATAGTGCAGGTAACTGAGTTTAAATTAGGAAGGTGAAATCAGAATGAAGGAAGCTTTCAGTTTCAATTAGAGCCCTCAAATAACACAGTGTTTATACCTAGCTGGGGAAAGTACCAAAGGATATCTTCAGACATCACCTCCTGGTTTCTTTCTTATAACCTTCATAAAAGAAATCATTTGAAATAAATGGATTTTCTTTAAAATCAGTGATACTTGCAATTCTTTTATTTTACTTGCTTACGTAACTCTCACAGCTGTCACCCATTTACTCCCTCACCACGTTTATAGATTGCACAGACTTAAACAGAGGTGTATATTTCATGCTATGGCTGGTTTTCCAGGGCAAAGCTTCTTAGTGCTGCTTTTTTGCCTGAAACATCTTAGTACTCTATGATATTAAATAACCGGATTTACCATCATTACCTTTGCCACTCTTTCAGACAATGCATTTCACTGGCAAACAATTATTCTATATCTGCTAGTTGGTTTTTCTCCCTTTGTTGTTTCTGGGGGGAGGATTGAGTACAGGAGGTTCTCGTTCTATCTATTTTTAAGGTTATCTGTACTGAAACTTAAATCAGCTGCAAGTGCCATCCTTGCTGCTTCTAACTTCTCCTGTAAAAAATGTATTTATTACATTTATTTGTAAGCAATTGTCATCTCTTCAAATAGTTATTCCTAACAACACACATATAATGCAAAGAAGTGATGCTTATCCTTCTTGGAAACCTGAGCTTGCGAGGACATTCATTTTCTGGAGAGCGGTACTTGATCGGTGCCTGTGATGTATATCAGGTCTCAGATACTTCAAGCTGACCTTGCCAGCAACTCTGTTGTACTCCCTCCCACCTGCTGTCTGTCCACTACAGAGCAGCACTGAACCTCATCACTGCTTCACTATTAAGGGAAGCAAAATTTTTCCAGATGATCTCTATCTTTGTAATGGCTGTTTCTGCTGAGAACCAATTCAGTCAGTCCGGATGGCTGCGACAGCCACCACGGTGCAGCGCTCTCATGGAGCTGTTATGTCACATGGAAATTCCCAACTTCAATGGCACCTGACTTTACAGGTCAGCTTAGGCTGATCCTATCAGATGATCTTCCCGAATGCTGAAGAAAGCTAGCTGTGTGAAAAGCCTCCACCAAGAAAGCCGATCTTCTAATACTGGACATAATCACAAAGGCACAAGATGTATTGCAAGACCAACAATACCTACTGAAGTAGAGGGTGTCTTCTAGTCACATTTTCTTTACAGATTATTAGATATTGTGACACACTTATCCTTTAGAATTTTTCGGGTTTTACTTTTCTTCTTTCAGTCAGCAGTTACTGGTAAATGGTATGTAGTGTCAAATGATAAATTAGGAGATAAATGTCTATTAAAACTCACAAGCTTCAAATCCACTTGATTTAAAATTTAATGTACAGATTTTAGAAGTAGATATTTTTTAGTTAAAACTTCATGCTTCTTTCCCAGAACAATTTATACTCCTAATTGAAAAGCTTCCTGTACTGAGTTGTGTGCCCGCATTTGTCACACAGCAGTTAGACTGTTTTGTTACATGGGTAATGACCTCGAAGTGAAATTGAAAGGCTTTGCATGTGTTGGAAGATTAAGGCTGAAACCTTAGAAGCTGGGATGTGAACTCTCTAATCCTCAGCAGCATGCTACAAACACCTCCCCCTCCTCCATTCTTTTCCTTCCCCTTTTTCCACTTACATCCCTATAAATAGCTCACGAAAGGGTCTGCCCATTTGGGCAGAAACTACAAAAAATGGCAAAACAAATGACTGCAAACCAAGAAAAACTGTTTTTCTACTGGGCAAAAGAACTCACCCAGATCTCCTTCACCCAAACTGGAAGAACATGAACAAATCTGTGCGCTGAGTGCTGTTACTTTTACGGATGTGGCTAAAGCAGGATGCAACATGACCTATCTTACCAATCTCTGCATGGAGAGCAACAGACAGAAAACGTGCACACACACACACACCTCAAACTACAGCACTGAGTTACCTTGTCAGAGTCCTTCATTCCCTGTTTTTAAAGAGAAGTTAAGATACAAGGGCTCCAGTCCTGGCAGTGGATCCAGTGAGTTTGGCCAAGGGGACTGTTACATCCATATGGAACTCTGCTGGTCTCCCCAGCAGCCAGCATGGCATTTACCCATAACGTACTGGGTTATAGTTGTGCTGTGAACATCCCCCCTCATAAATCTCCTGCTTCTTCCAGGGGCAAGGGGATAGGAATTTGTCCTGGTTTAATGTCTTTGTATAATTCAACAACTTGAGCAGGTTAGACACAGTATGTGTCAGGGTAGATTTTGCCTTTGGGCAGGTACTTAGCCCAGTTCGACTAAGTGTTTATATGTGCAATTTTCCACGAAGGAAATACAGCTGGGCAGAATTCATCTTAGTAGATTTAAGGTAGAAATAAGACACTCAGTAGAGGGTTTGGGAAAAATAGCAAACACATAAGCATTATTATAGATGTGCTTTTGTGGGTTTTAATCCCACTTTGTTCCTTTCTGGGCTTTCTGAATTTACAGTGGTCAGTAAAAATCTTAATTTATGGGTATTCCTTTTAAATATAATCCTAGATTTACTGTTACAGTGAAAAGCTTGAAAGTATGACATTAACTTCTAGATTGTGTAAATTTATGGAAACAAGAACTTGGTGATTTAGCTCAGTAAAAATGCAGGGCAGAGGGGGTTTGATTTGCAGGATCTATACTAAAGAAGTCACTTCAAAAGCTAGCCAAGGATATGAACACCTGTCTGCTCCTGTTCCAGCTGTGCCAGCTGCGAGGCACACACCACCATTCCTTTGCTGCAGGTCACTGTCCTGCACAGCTCCTCACGTGAGCTTGGTACAGTGTATTTTAAGAGCTCCTGTTTGGATAGTTTCAATGAACCAGTCCCTTTATCTGAAATAGGTAACAGCTGTACAACCAGCACTGCCAACAGCTCTGCAGTGGCATTCCCAGCCCAGGGGAAGCACAGATGAGAAGCCAGTTGCATGGGAGTCCAACTCTCCAGCCAGCACAGTGGCTTACATGGTACTTAAAATTCCACAGATGTTTAGCTCTGATTTAGTTTTTCTATGTGTTTATGAGGAGTTCAGGGCAGTTAAATAATTGCATCAACTGGAGACTCTTGTGCTCATGAGGATGAAAGTATTTTCAGGACTATTCTTTGTTTCTGAAAAAATAAGGTATCCTATGTTACAATTTTCTATTTACTCATGGAATACCTTTTGTATTTAAAACATGCTTCTGTACACATTCTGTAGCTATTGCAACTTTAAAATACTTCAGGAGTATGAAATTATTAGTAGTGAACTTCACAAATTCATTAATATATTGACTATATGTACTGTACACAGTTAAGTGATGCAAACAAAATCTGCTGCATTTCATTCATTTTCTTACATACAGTACCTGTAGCATTTTATATATTAGAGGTGCATTCTACTTTATACATCCTGCCTAGGTGACTTCGTTATTGTTTTGAAACAAGTGTTAATTACATGTATGTAGAAAGTCAGTTTTTCCAACATCTCTCACAGTCTTCCTTTTTTGTTCTGTGCTTCACAGGCTGTATTCAATCTTCTGCTACTCTTGGCCTTAGCAAAAGTGTGTCTATAAAGAGCATTAACACCACAGGAAAAAAGTCTGAATTAAGCAATTATTTAGTTAATATTTTAGAAGCTGAGTTTTTGACTTGCAGTTTTATGAAGGGCTACTGACAATTGCCTGTCAAAGAGTGCAAGATATAAAAAGCACCCTAACCCTTTATTTCATTTTTATATGTTTACATTTTAATACTTTCTTTTAATTTAATTTCTTGTCTTTTAAAGAGAAAAACACACAGCCCTACTTTTAAGTCTGCCCAAAGGGACTAGAAATGCTACCCACACAGATTTTCAAATACTCCTGCATTGTCTCCCCCGCCAGCAGCCAAGCACCCCCCAGCAACTCGTACGAGATGTTTAAGAAACTCAAGCAAAACTGTTCAGTGGGGGGAAGCCCTGGTCAGGGAACACATTTTATAAAATCCTTTTTGATCCCCCCTGCCTGTATCAGAAGGGGCAGGCAGTCCCAGCACATTAATCCCTGCCGTGGGGACACAGTTGCAGACATCTGGGACGTCAACCAAGAAACCTACTTCTTTGGCATAGCGTGCCCTTTGTCTTCCTGTGCTGCCAGGATTGTGGGAAAACCAGAGCTCTTGCTTTTGGGTTTTCTGGGGTTTTGTTTTAGTTTGGGGTTTTTTAAGGTTCTTTGTCCAACAAGCCATGAGATCGTGTGCAGAGGCTTAGGATCTCCTATTCATCTTAGATTGTGAAGTTTGTTACAGTAGAAAATGAAGAGATTTTCACAGTACCAGAAAGGATATGTTGTCAGCTTGTCCCTGTTTCTTTCTCCAGAAAAACGATCAATTGTGTATGCCAAGTACAAAATAAAGCCCTGCATGCATTATAATAACTTATGAAATCGGCTTCTCAGCAGCAACAAAATCTGTCTGCAAATAGCGAGGAAGACAAACTTATCAAGATATGGCATGCTGAGAAAACTGAGCCGCTGTGTAAACTTGTTGTTGTAACTCTCCCCTGCCATTTCATTTGCTCCCTGTGCCCTTCTTGTTTATTTATTGTATGGGTCTCAATGTAGGATGCGAGATCTTTGCTGCAAAAACCGTGTAGTTGCATGTGTGGCCAATTTTGCGCAAACACTCTATACCCAGTATATATTTGGGGAATATTCTGTTCCAAAACTAAATAATCTGGTAAATCCAAAGCTTCAAAGGGGTGGTTGCCTCCTTTGTTTTGGTGGAATTATTTTGCTGTGCTTCTCAAAGTACAGCTGGCTGTCTTGCTCTTATATAAAGAGAAATTATATACTGGTTCTTCATACAGTTTGGTTAGGAATCCTTTACCAAGCCTAGTTGTTTGGAAGCAGGTAAGTTAAGCTGTGCAGGCTTTCGTATCGCTGATGTAAAATTAATTCTGACAGTGATCTGTCTTTCCAATGCCTTGTAAAGTCAACAAGAGCTGAACAGACCATTAACAAAGCAACTGTAACAGAATTAACCTCTCCCTAAAAAAACTCTGTGGAGTTCTTTGCTTGTAACTTTAAGACCTGCCTGCTCCAAAGGGAACTTTCTGTTATTCAAGCCAGAGCCATTTCCCAAGGATTGCTGCTTTCCTTGAAAAAGTGATGTGTTCGCTCAGGCTGTTAGAAGGAGGCAGAATTTTTATCTATTCTTTCATTTTTAACTGATTTCCTTTTTGTTTATTTCCTCACAGTCATGCATTCTTGTCACATCATCACTGACAGGAATTATGCTCCAGCTCAGGTCATTCTGTCATTTTAAATCTGACTGTTAGAGCAAAGGAAAAATGAGGTCAATAATTGCTACCATTTTCTTGGGAACTGACAGGCCACATCTGAGGTCTCCCTAGAGAAATCTTCTTTAATTACAAGTTAAGCTGATGTTCTCCTGTGTAGCAGGTAGAATTGAGCAGGATTACTTTTAAAAGGATTGCACTGATCTGCTTTGGTGACAGTTTCATTTTGAAATTCTGATAACAAGCAAGAGAATGGATTATAAGGATACGGTTTTTGGGAGTGTACACGACTGACACATACTGCAAACTGGGCTATGGCAGCAACTCTTCCTTTTTACTCTTCTTTTAAGGCCATATAAGATCTATTTTAAGTGTTGCAATTGGCTTGCATTATTTTAGTGACTACTTAGTATGATCACAGAACAGAGCAAAAAAAAGCTTGGAAATTGTAGAAGGGGAATCATGCAAACAGTGATTCAAGAAAGGGAGTTTTTAGTCTTGGAAACACTGTGACCCTCAGCCTTTGAGAAGATCGAGCAATGAAAAATATGTAAAAGGCAGAATGCTTTCAAGTATTTCAATTATGAAAGGGTTTTGTAAAACTAAGTAAATATGAATGGGTTCTTAAATCACTTTTCTTCTAACCCTTGCAATTGTAGTGCAGAAACCTTCCAAATCCATTTTCCTTGTACTTAAAAAAAAACCTTGAACAGCTAATTAATTTTGCAAAAGCAATTTATCTCACAATAACTGATCTGACAGTAGCATGACTGGTAAAATAATTCTTGCCTCATTTTATGTGAGCAGTTTGTATTTTCTGAGTCCTAGCAGGGTGCATCGTCCAGAAGCAAGACTGATGTCTGAAATAGCTCACACACTTAAAATGTTTTCACTAAAATTCTTCTGCCTCTTAGTGCTTTCTCACCTGTGGTATTGGTGGTGTTTCAACCTGATTTGAATCCTGACAGAAACCATAAAGCAGCTACTCCTCCATTCTTATTCCCATGTGTGGGATGAGCAGGTGCAGCGCTGAGCAGGACTACAAAACCAAGTGAAAACAGACCTCTTGTTAAACAAAATTTAAAGTCCCAAAGCAGAAGGAAGTTAAATATTAGTGCCCTTTCTTCAGAAGTGAAAAGTCTGGAGTATGTTGGCTCCTCAGCTAAGAACAGCTCAAACTCTCATTTCCAATGTGAGTCACCAACCATCAACCCACAACTGATCAGGCCTGAGAGAAAAGTGTTCCTCCAGCATCTCCAGGTTGTAAAGGCCTGTCACACAGAACTGAGGTTCTTGCAAAGTGCCTGCTTTTGGCAGCAGCCCCCAAAGCCAGGCAATCCATTTTCAGGAGTTTTACATCAAGTAAAGTGTTGCACAACACACTCCACGAGCGTAACTGCACTAAAGCAATACTTGCTGGGGTTTGGGCTTTCGTCATGCGTTATTATAAATTTGGCAGTACGAGGCAGAACTTGCCCTTCTACTTCACTAGAGCTAAAATCTGGCATGTTCAGAGAGCCATAAGAGACCTCTCTTTGTCAAACCTCACGGTATCACAAGTTAAAACCCAGTCTTTTGGAGGGAGAAGGAAAAAATAGAAAGCAGGGTAATTTTTGTTAGCTAGAAACAGAATGAAAACACAAACACAAAGCTTTTACAGTTTCATCTTCATTTTGTAACACAATTTTTTAGAAAGGTGAATGTTAGAAGATCCAAAAGTAAATTTAATTTTTTTCCTTTCATTGCATTGGGGTTATCATCCATTGCATTTTCCAAAACTCCCTTATGTGTGAGAGAATTTTATCATTCCCTAAGCTGTTGTTTCAGAGAAGCATTTCAGCAGCAAGGGTTGCCTATAGATTCACACCTGTAAAAAACAAGAAAAAAGTCAGCAGTGAGGGTAGATATTGCAGCTGTAGATGAGAGAGATTACAGCTGGTGTGGGGCATGTGCCTGCGCTGTGGTTGCAGCCACGAGCAGGATGGGGTGCAGGCATGTTTTAGGAAAGACCAAGCATAGCAGGTCTCCTTGGATCACTCTGCTGTTCTGAGGTGACCAGCTAAAGCCTGGCCTGGAGCTCAGAGACCTGAAGCAGAGTGTGCTCGCTGTTGTGGGGGCAGTGAGCAAGATCAACAAAGGGATCTGCTTCCTCAGGGTGAGGAACTCTTGTACCCACAATTTGAACCCACAAGTGCCATGTGGGCAGCAAGGCAAAGGCTCTACCTTTAGCAGGCCACTGTTTCTTGTAAAGTTCTCTGTGAATAATAGTCAGAGAGCCATAAGATGCCTGAGGAGGGGTTGTTAAGAGAGCCACGTGCTCTGACTCATGTGGAGGCCACCCAAACTCACACTCTACAGAGGAAAGTGTGGAAGTTTCTCAACCTTCACACCACAAAGTCACCTGCTTCCCTTTCCCCGGAAGGAAAGATAACACAGGAACAGATACTGAAGGATAGGGTTGGCTTTCTGCCACTGGCTGCTTTAGCAGAAAATGGGAATTAAGTCAGGGGAGGTCTGTGCCAAGTCCCTTCTGGCCTTGCTCTTTTCTGTGGGAGCTTCTGTCTGCCTGTGGGAGCTGTTGGTTTGACTCTGCTCTTTCTCCACTGTGGGCAGTGGCAGGGGATGTTTGCTAGGTCCACAGTTCCTATTGCTTTAACATTCTGGTCTGGTTTGGATGTGGAAACACCCACAAAAAGTACCATTGGCACAAATGGAACTACATAAAGTTGACATTATTCACCAGAGACACATGGAATCTGCAGGGAAACTTGGTTTAGGTGCACATTTTCCAATGTGCAGTGAGCTTCTAACTCCCCAAAGAGCAGAGGCATACTATCAAGAGGAAAGATTTCTTCTTTGAGCAACCTTGTCTAGTGGAAGGTCCTGACCCATGGTAGGAGGGTTGGAACTAAATGATCTTTGAGGTCAAACTACTCTTCTACCTAACTTGAACTCATATCTGAGATCTTTTTATTACTTTCTTAACTGCTTGGGCTGGCACATCCCCCTGAATTTTTGAGGGTAGTCAGCCATCACCAGCATCAAAGAAGAGAGAAAAATTGGAACTGAAGTAATTAATCTCAACATCTGGATTCTAGTCCCTGCTCAGACACATACTTCAGTTTTTCATAAGGAGACAAGAGCTGTAGTTGAAGAAAAATAAATTCCAGAGTTAACTGCTAGTCTGAGGCTCAGGGCAGATTTAGAATGCAAGCTGAAAGTCCACTGAGATACTAAACAGAGAGCAAGTGTGAACGCTGGTATCGCAGGCACACCTGGCATGCTGGCTGCCGCCTGTATCCGGGTACTGCTTTATCTTGGCTGTGTTTGCAAGGGGAAATGCTTGTGTATTGTACTTATCTGGAGCCCAGCTCCAGAAACAGCCACTGGCAATCAGAGGGAAGCAGCCCTCTAACAGCTGCTCAGTTACCACCCTCCAGAAAGGGAGCTCCTGTACCCTCTCCAAGCCCATCTGTCTGCGCAGTGCAGGGAGCCAGGTACCCAGGTCTTGTGCCTTGAATAGGGAGCTTCCACATCTCCCTTGGGACCACTGAGTGAATCAAGACCCCTCAGCATCACACGCCACAACACTACACCTCAGACCTCTTGGAAGATTCAACTCTTCCTTGAAAGGTCTGTTTGAGTAGAGAGAACACAGAACTGAAATGGAAGATGAAATTAAATTCAGTTTGCTGGTGTAAGGAGCATCTTTAACGTGCTCCTGGTAATTTAGGCAGTCAAATATTCTGCTTCAGGTTTGATGCAAATGCTACCAGCAGCCTCCTGCTTCTCTTCAGGCACTGCTAAGCCCTGTGCAGCAATAAATTAAGAGAATCTGAAGTCAAGCCACCTAGACAGCTTAAATGCCAGATAAAATCTCTGACTACATTTAGCTATGTCTTTCCATGCTTTCCAAATGTTACATCCATTCATTTTTTATATCAGAAATGGCCAGCCAGTCTTCTTGTTGAGGAATTCACTGAAAACTGCATTTTCTTCCAGGCAGTGTAACCTGAGCAGCTACTGAGGGAAAACCTGCAAGCCTGCCTTCCCTTTACAGCTACCTTCTCTTTATCTTTACATCCTCAGTAACACCACCATCGACTCAGTTCTCTCTTCAGTGACTAAATCAGCACAAGAGAGGGTGTTCAGCACTTCTGGCTGTAATCCCTGTTCAAACAGCTGTTCTCAATTCCCTCCAGAGAAAACCAACCTATTTGATCAATCAGTTCCCCCACCAATTTGCTTTGTCAGATAACGGGCAGACCTGCAAGCTACCAGCCTCACATAGGCTGCCAACCTGCAGTCAGTCATTCCCAAATACATGCAAAAAATGACCCTCAACTGCAAAAAAAAGGGTCACAAAAAGTGCTGAATTTGGTAATATCAACTGGGAAAATGTCCAGACATTTGCACGTATGCATGCAAGCTTTAGCAGTGGAATGAATCATATATTGCATAGCATGAAAAATTAATAGGAGTAAAATATGATCTGGTTGAAAAACATTGACATGGCTCTCACTGAAACCTTTTAGAAATACTGTATGTTTCTCAAACGTAGACAGTGCTAGTCTATGCTGCCTTCAAAACTGCTCTTGAAGTTTTTGAAATAATTTACTGACCACAGTAACATCTTTCTTTCCTGGAGTTCTTACTGTCTAATGTGAAACCCTTTAGAAGAAATAGGAAGAGAAAATAAACATACAAAGACCATTATTTTTTATTTTCTGTGCTAAAGCTGGAACAGCCTTCTTTTGTTTATTTTTTCCACCATACCGTATTTTTCCGAGATTTTTGCATGACATTAAAATGTATTACACAACTTGCATTTCCAAAACAAGGATACAGCTCTCTCTTTTCTTGGAATTCTAAAAGAATGGCTATACATTTAGATGGAGTAGTTCACACATAGTTCTTTTCCTAGCTATTCTTGCCTATTTTCTGCAAAGTAGGAGCGTTACCAAAGGTTGTCCACATATTATATGGGCACCTCTCTGGACCCAGACCACCAGCAGAACTGCTCTCACTTCCCTTAGCTTCAGTCACTTCTGTCACGCCAAATTACATGCCTTTGAAGGACAGATGGAAGGACTCAGGCAGTGAGATTGCTACAGCAGCAAAGATGTCTCCCATGGATCCATCTTACATTGGCAAAAGAGCCCTTTAGCCAGCCCATGTTACCACAGAAGGCTGTGCTTCTTCCAGGAGTTCTGGCAACTCCACTCTGCTGCGTAAGGCTTTTGTGGTGCAGCCCCTGATCTTGGTCAGCCACCGGAGTGGAGAGAACGTCCCAGAATGTGGGACACAGAAATTACCATGCCAAGTGAGGACTCCAGTTTCTGTCTCGTCAAATGATTAATCTAAAATGGTAGTAAAGAAGTTCTAAGATAATGTCTCTTCTAGCTATTTTTTTCCTTCCCTCCCTCTCTCCTTCCCTGTACATCCATGGGGCATAGCAGCAGTCTCATCCCCCAGCTAGTTGTGTTTCTCTCATGAGCTCACTCCAGCTTGTTCCTACTCTCAGTGAGATTATCTAGCAGTGAGATCCATGTATTAAGCATAAATTACACAAAGCAAGAGTTTACTGCCAGCTCCTGGATGTCCTGCCTCCCAATTTCATTGAATATCTCCTTTGTTATAAAACACAATTCATAGCAAAATCTGGCTCACGTTTCTGCCTTCAGCTTCAGCTTTCTCTGCAGTTCACATATAAATCCTTAAATAAGTGCTTTCTTTTGGGATTTTTTTGGATGTGTTTCCCCTACAGATATAACACACAAATCATAGAAGGTAAAGATGACAATACCCTAGAAGGTTGTCTGAAGCAATCTGTGATGGAGAATTGTCCCCCACTGTACATCTTTGATCAGGAGTAATTTTAAATGCTTCAAGTAATAAAAAGCTAAAAAATTTAATCTATAAGCAGTTCTGAGCTGGACTCAACTTTGCTTCATTTCATCCACTATTTCAGCCATTCTAGAGCCAACACTACCATTTACAAAATCTTTTTTAATATTTGTATATTTAAAGATATGCACGGTAGCATCTAAGATCAGATTCTTTAAACATGCTGATAAATTTGGATTAATTCCAGTACTTCTCAGTCACTGACTATGTACAGAGCACAACTCTTCAGGGAATTAAGGAAAAATTGCCATTTAAATAATAAAAATCATCATATAACTAATACATGTGTTTTCTATCAGGGTAGTTTAAAATATCACAGTTACTTTCAGGAGCTATATCAGAGCAGAGGCTGGCACCCATTTCCACTTTTTCTTTGAAGTCTGAAATGAGATCTTGTTTTGTGGAGAGTATTCTAATTTCTATGTAGTTGTGTAAGAACAAGGAACAAATTATCTCAGATTTTTGAGGCGCTGAATGACATTCAAAGCTTTTGAATGAAAAAAAACCCAAACCAACAGAAATACAAAGGGTTTCCAGATAGCGTAAGTAAGATTGAATGCAGTTTACTCATCTGTAAGAAGTTTATTTCAGAAAGATTTTTCATGTTTCTATTGGATGCAAATCGTTTGGTTTTAAAGCTATATAAAGAGAAAACCTAAATCACTTGAGGCAGTGTTTTCACTGGGCAATAAATAATGCCTAATGACAGATCATTGGTATTTTGAGAAATTAAGGGTATTTTTGACAAATCAAAGTTATTTTGATACCTGCACTGTTTAGATAGCATTTACCTAATTTTTACATAGCTTGTACTACTTTTGCTAAAAGTACTAGAAAACCAGTGGACATCCTTCTCTTGATGAAGACCAGCACTGTCAAAGATACATAAGCGTAGAACAAAGGGTGACATGTTTTTTACATACCTGGTGACTTTGAAATTGTGTTTTAGGTGCAATGGCATGAAAACTAATTCACTTATGTGCACTGTGCTACCTATTCACTTACTTACATTTCTTTGCAAAATTACCGAAATATTTCATTAGAGAGATCTCTGTTGCTTTATCGTCACTGACGTTATTCTCCCTCCCCATCTTTCCATTTGGGTGATTTGATTTGCTCAGATAACCTACTGTCTTTTTTATAGGTTTAGGTAAATAGATCTTACACAGATCTGTCCGAAATCCTGCCAAGGAATATACATTGCTAATACCCAGAGCAATATCCTCTATACAAGAAGAAACAACATGAAAGACATGTTAATCTTTAGCCTTGTAACCCAAACCTTCGTTGATAAAGGCTATTACAGTGATTTGCCAGAGAGAAGTGAGTTGTCTGAGCACATGGATTTGTTCAGACTGGTTTTATTTGCTTTTCTTTAGAAATGTGACAGATCACGTTGAGCAAGACATTTGCATCTAATCTGCCCAGAGGTACTATTAAGAACATATTCTAAAACCCAGAAATACAATATAGTCTATCATAGCAGTGTTGACAGGAAGGTGACAAGACTAGTCACACAAAATTACCTGCCTTTTTTTAAGTAAGAATTTTTTTTTTCCAAACTATTACTACTAGTTTTAGGTATATAAACAAATATATTTTCCATAACAGTCTTACAAATCTTAATCTTGTAAATCTGTATTTTTTCTTCCTGTAACTAAAATAAGCTGTAAAATGTTGAAAGGGAGGCAAAGGCTGGGACATTCTTAAGAACAATACTTGTTTCTCTGCTGCACCTCCTTGAAAAATTTCTGCTCTCAAATTACCAATGAAAGCAACCCAGGCACTGAATTTTTGTAGTGCTAATTAAGATAGATGGGAACAGGGTTGTCAGCTGGTACAAGCATCCTCTGTGTCATTTAAGCACACTTACAAGGAGGTAGATTTAACTTCAGAGTGGCTCATCTACTCAGCATGCTGCCTGCTCATCCTAACCAGCTGTAAGAGGTTGCAAGTTGGATCAGTGAAGACAGTAACCTGTGTTGGGTGGGAGCACTGATCTGCTTGAGGGTGGGAAGGCTCCACAGAAGGGTCTGGACAGGCCGAATTGATGGATTGAGGCCAATGGTGTGAGGTCCAGCAAGGCCCATGAAGTGTTACACGCTTACAGCAGAGTGTCTGGAAAGCTGCCCTGTGGAAAAGGACCTAGACCAGTTGTCAGTCGGTTGGAAGTGAGCTAGCAGTGTGCCCAGGTGGCCAAGGAGGCCATGGGCATCAGCAATTGTGGAGGCTGGTAAGCCTGCACAACTAGGGACCGGAAGAGTCCATTAGTGGGACAGTCCCTAGGGCTGAAGACCCTCCCAAAATTAGGGTGAGACAAAAGGCCTCTCCCAGGATCCCTCGGTTCTGTTATGTAAATGTACCCCAGTTCGGTTTCCCCGGTTGGCCCGTTGGCCTCCCCGCCTCCTTTTACTCTATGTCTTCCCTCTGGAAAGTTCTCCCTTCCCGGCTCTCCCATTGGCCCTTGTTCCCCTGCTCCTCCCTCGCTGTTCCCTCATTGGCTCCCCTACATTGGCCCCGCCTATGTACCGCCCCTGTGCCCTCAGATGATTGGCTGTGATCCTTGCCCCGCCCCTTCCAACCCCCTATTTAAACCTAGACCCTCCGCCATTTTCTTGTCTCCGTC
>VXBT01012594.1:740044-751537 GCA_013400235.1 Oriolus oriolus
AACATTGAGGTGCTGGGGCAGGTCCAGAGAAGGGCAGCGGAGCTGGGGAAGGGTCTGGAGCACAAGTCCTGTGAGGAGCGGCTGAGGGAGCTGGGGGTGTTCAGCCTGGAGAAAAGGAGGCTGAAGGGGGACCCTATCACTCTCTACAACAGCCTGAACGGAGGGTGAAGCCAGGTGGGGGTCAGCCTCTTCTCCCAGGTAACAAGTGACGGAACAGGAGAAAGTGGCCTCAAATTGTGCCAGGGAAGGTTTAGATTAGGTATTAGGAAAAATTTCTTCACTGAAGGCATTGTTAAGCTCTGGAACAGTATGACCAGAGAAGTGATTTTATTACTATCTTTGGAGGTATTTAAAAGATGTGTAGATGTGGCACTCAGGGACATGGTCCAGTGGTGGAGTTGGCAGTGCTGGGTTTACAGATGGACTTGATGATCTAGAAGGTCTTTTCCAGCCTAAACAATTCTATGATTCTTTTCTTTTATTCTGCACTTTCATCTTAATATTGTACAATTCCTGTTCCTCCATCTAACTGTCCATTTCAATGCAGCAGAGAACAGGTTTGTCTGCAGTATTTTAATATAAAAGGAATATACATGGTGTTTTACTTTGTTCTGGACATGTAACATTTGTTTATGTAATGTGAGCATGAAAGCAAATAACTTTGCATGCTCATCACTGCAAATCACTCAAATCCATTACAATAGTTTTTCCAAAACAGTCTGTTAAGTCCAACCACAAAACCATTAAGCACAGGAGTAGGTCTGTTGCAAATTAATGCAGCAGGTGGGCACATCACAGACAAACAGTGGTGTGGCATTTCCCAAATGGGAGTATCATTGTCATGAAATAGTAACAAAACTACTGCATAGCTCAAGGAGGTAAAAATGGAAGCAGATTTTTGCATAAATCCCACACCTGGAAATCGAGTCACCTCCTGTGACAGAAGCCATCATTAGGCTGCTAAGGTAATTGTCTGAAATTCAGAAAATACCTTTCTTTGTGGGCTGTAGACAGGACACTTTCCTAAAAGCTAGTTTAGTTTCCTCAGTGCTGTGAAGGTGAAGTATGAGAAACCTTTCTGTATTGTGAATCATCAAGTCTTTTTTTTTTTCTTTGGGGGGGGGGGTTTGTTGGGCTTTTCTCCAAGAAAACACGAATGCAGCAGCGTCTTGCAGAGACAGAGGTTTACATCCTAAGGTGCCGAAAGAACCTCTCATTGCCACATGTTCACACAAAATCTGTCCTGTCCACTTTGAACAATCTGAGGACCAAAATCAAGAGTGGAAGAAACAGAAGGAAGGGGCTTGGGAGTGCCAGGAGCTTGTCCCTGCCCAGATCACAATCTAGTCCCAGCAGAGGAATGGAGAGGCCAGGGCTGGACCTTCCAGGGTGCAAATACAATTCTTCAGAAGGCAAATCTGTTAATGGTGTCTGCAGCCCAGGCTGGTGTGGAGATATCTGGCATTCAGATGCACCCACAGCAGCTCTTGCTCTTCAGAGATGCTCAGCATCACGCTGTGTCTCTCTCCTCAGCTTGGCCGCATTTTCTCATTGCTGAAATTAGTTCAAGCGTGCTAGGGCGCTGTTGGAAAGAAGAGAGGAAGAACCTGGCTGACCTCAGGCTGTGTCAAGAAATTGTTCAGGCATTGGCATGCAGGAAGCTACTGCCCAGAACTGGAGTCTGGGAAGAAATGTTTTGGAGGGATCATCACAGCCAGCTGGGGGAAGGACTGTTTAGGTCATGGCTTAGCTCCCAACTTAGTCAAAACCAGACACAAATTTGCTAAACCTGCCAGCTTAGCAACTTCATTGACTTAGACCTCAAAACACAATGTCTCTATAATGTAATCCTCCTCTTCCTGCCTCTCTACATGGCCTGAACTTCATTACTGGACCTCTAGGTTCTTCTGTAGGCTTGTTTTATAGGAACTTGGGGCCTGATTTAGAGAAATCTCAGTTGGCTCACCTTTGCTTAAATCACTTAAAGATTTTCTTCTTTAAGCGTAAAGTGTTGAGATATTCAGTTGAGGAAACATATCAAAGAAATTAGAATGAAAACTACACCCATCACAGGTGGATTTACTGTGATACTTGCTGATTTTCAGTTGTGCAACCTTAATTTCCCTTCCTAGAGAGTTCTGGTTCAGGCAGTTTCCAGCAATGAGGCCTGTATTGTTATCTAGACCACAATCAGCCCTAAATTAATTTTTAAAGAGGTTTGGGGGTTTTCAGTATACGTGATGTTGCGTACTTTGGAAATACTTGCGCATGACACACTTTTTACAAGTTTACTGAAGTTTTTTTTAATCATATTCTCTCTGTGACCCTTAGATAATATCTTTGTCACATGTCCTTTTCCATATTTTTTAGGAGACCTTGAAAGCTTTTGACCGGGAAGTAAATGAGTTTGTGGACTATATGTTTGGACCTCGAGGTAAGCTGCTCCACTTACAGCCCTTTAAAGAAATAATACTTCTACAGATTACCACCCAAAAAACTTCTAATAAATTTCCTGAGTACCTTCTTATTGAAAAATGTAAACTAGGCAGAATCACAGTGTTATCAGGAACACACTATTTCATTGCAGGAAATCTATCAGTGCAATTATTTGTGATTCTTTTGTTTCTGAGAATATCAAAGGAATTCAATTTTACATCCTAATGTGGAATAAAAATCCTGAAAACTTGGATCATTCTGAAAGTGGAAGATCTGGTTTGGGACTGATTGTCATTCGTAATCTAGTTTGTTTGGTCCAGTTACTTACTGCCTAATTCAGAAGGATGCTTGGAGCAAAAGCAACCTGCAGGATCACATCCAAAATTTCAATAAAGCAATAGACTGGGTGGGAGAACAGATGCATCTTTTTACTTCCTATTATTGCTTTCTGGAACGGTTTGGACAAGAGTAACGTAAATAATTGTAGCTTGGAGGTGCCTCATGCTTTGTTAGGATTGAAACAAGTAAGTAAACAAAAACCAAACCTAAAATAGGACTGCAGGCAAGGATGAAGCATCAAAGTCAGGGCTAAGAGAGCCAACCAAATACAAGAAAGGGGTGAGACAGGAGCTTAGACAGCACACAGTCTTCAGAGTAGGTCCCTGCAAGGCCACCTTGCTGTTGATAGGGCTGGGTTTAACTTCAGGAGTTGCCTTGCAAACTTTTACCATGGTTAAATCCAGAACTGCTGCTCATGTGGATGGACATATGCTTATGGATTCTCAGTTTGTTGCAGTAATGTTCTCCATGTCACAGATGTTCTTGCTTAATTGGAAGGAAAAGGGAAAGATGTAGTGTTCTTAAACCCAAGAAATGATCATTTTTCTTCGCTGGCTGGATGGCTACAAAATCTTTTCCATCATCTGTACAGTAGATGTGAAGTTTGAAAGAAAGATTTCCAGTGAAGAAACACTGAACAGCTTGGGAACTGCAGCAGAAGTGGTTAAAGCAGAATAGGTTTTATAAATGGCTTCTACAATAGTACATTTTAATATTAACAAAGAAATGTGATCAGAAAAATAAAAGCACTACTTTTGGGGGTTTTGATGTTTTGTTTTGGTTTTTTTCCAAATGGACATGATGTTCTCTTTCATTCCTCTTTCCTTGTTGATCCAGACAAATTGTCTGAAGGAATAAGCTATAGTTGGTGTAATTCTGAATAGCACAGAGATCCCTTTGGGCTATTAGAAAGCACTTCAATTAAACAAGTATTATTTGTATTGCTTGCCAAGTATATCACTATCCTTCTCCAGACATCAGTGCTGAAGATAGCTTTGTTTGTCCATGCCTCTTCACTCTGATCTTTAATTTAACTGGTGGTATAATGGCACAGTACCATACATTTCCTGAATAGCATAGCTCCCTCCAGTGTGTTTATCCACATAAATAATTCATATAAATAATTCACATAAATAATTCACAATAAAACTGCAATCAGTTTTAAATAGAATGACCCCACAGATGAATATCTAATGAATTTGAGAGCTTCCCCAAACATCTAAACCCACAAATCATTCCTCTTCTTTCTCTCTACTGATTTTCATCCACAGTACGTATTTCATTCAGCAGCAAGATGGATTAAAAGGATAGATAACAGCACTCTATTATTTTAAAAACCAAACCCCTATTTATTGTTTATATTTTAGGTAGTAACTCCTGAAATATTTGTATCACTATGCAGGTCTCTGTCATCATTACCAGATGTGTCTGAGGGCACTAGAAGAGACAGAAAGCCACGCTCTATTTCCCAGAGGCAGTCTCTGTCACACTGGGAGTACCAGGTTAACATAAGCTTCAGTACTGCCTGACTAGAATGAGGGACAGACTATCAGAGATCTGAATTTGATTTATACATATCTGTGTATTTTGTACCTTCATTCACTGGTATCAGCTGGGCTTTGTAGACAAATTTACCTCCATGTTTGCTTTTGAACTAGCAGAACAGGCCCTTTGGATCAGGGAACAGCAGCCATATACCTACCCATTGGTTGCATCTCTTAATAATGGGTGGTCTTACAATTTGGTGTTGGTCCATATTCTTAGGTTCTTAGGCTCAAGGCAAATTGAGAACGAGTGAAATAGCAATTTTCTCCTGTAAGAGATCATTTTTCCAAGGTCACCTTTCATCTGCAGAGTATTGTTTGGTGTTATGCAAAAATAAGTAATATTGAACTGCATGGGCTAAATCTAGTTAACTGGCTGTTTGTTTTATCTGTGAAAGAAACAGAGGTGCTCAAGAAGAGATGTATTTTATTTAAACTTTGATAAAGTAATAAGCACTTCTCCTTAATAGACTATGATGAGTAGCAAGGCACTGGTGCAAACCCATCTACCCTCTGCACCTAAAAAGGCCTGAATCTACTCAGACACTGACTGGCCAAAGCTATACAGAAACTTGAATCAAAATGTTTCTAAACCTCATTGATAAAAGCCTGATACCTTTAAAGAGTCTGGGAGGCCTGCCACTCATTTCAATGGAGCCAAGATTTCACCCCAAGGGTTTGGCACATCATGGCCAGTGACCGTGAATGAGCTTATTCATGGAGCGATCAGAGCTTGTGGGCGCCTGCTCCTTCCCCTGCTGTAGTCCAGTGCTTTCCCACTGTGGCTTTATTCACTGCTTTGGTCTCAATTTCAGATGCTGTGCTAGTTCAATACTGTAAAAATAATCCTTTCTCCTACTGACAGTGTACCTTTATAGTACTTGAACACGGAGATTTTACTGTCGGTCAACAGAAATACTTTTCATCTCTCACATCTCTCATTCTTCTGATAACTTCTTTTGAAATACATTCCCTGTCCTCCCCCTTCTTGACACATAAAAACCTCCCTCTGCTTGTCATTCAGGGATTAGTGGAAGTGGAAACA
Source organism: Oriolus oriolus (assembly GCA_013400235.1). NCBI lineage: Eukaryota > Metazoa > Chordata > Aves > Passeriformes > Corvidae > Oriolus > Oriolus oriolus. The sequence goes on from VXBT01012594.1 coordinate 745,409, forward strand.
AAACAGTCACGTTCCTTGGCTGCCCTTTATAAACCGCTTTCTGCCAGAAACTGCCTTACTCTTCAAGGCATTGAGGTCGTGGTGGAAAATATTCAGGAAGGGTACATGTTTTAACAATTTCTCTTGAAACTGGAATAGTATAGAACTTAAAAATACTTGACATGCTGACCTGACCAAGCACACAAATTCTGCTTTTGTGTGGATCAGCCCACATGCTTGTGGCCGCTCACAGCAGAAGGAAAACTTTCTGAGGGCATACTGGGGCAGAATTTATTCTGTGTAATTTAATTTGTATTCTGAACTCTTCTGGATATTTCTTCTCTTTGAGCAAACATACAGTTTCATTATCTACTGGTGCCAGTTTGCCTTTGTGCATGTAACCTTTATGCACCAAGTGTTGCAATCCTTAGATGGGAGACCTTTCCTTAGATAGCAGCCTTGCTGACACGACTGCTTTATACATCTTCATTTAGGATACCAGTTAAATAAATTAAGTAGTTATTCTCCTAAAACACTCACTCCTAAGACATCAACACTTACACATGCAACCTTTACCTGTCCTATGACTCCTGTGCCATGCTGAGAGCCCATAAGGGAGCAGAATCACCTCTAAAACATTCATTCCACTTCTTCAGACATGGCTTGCAAGCTTTAAGAGATGGTTGGAAGTGTTTCCTTCTCACACTGAGGTGATCCTAATAAGCACTGAGATCTGAAGACAGACAACAAGCGTTCTAGCTTGGTAATGCACAACAAAGCAAGGCTGCCCTAAAAGGAAGGATTGTGCTGTTGTAACTGCTTTAATCCTACACCTCTCTACTCCTAGGGGTTTTTGGGAGTCCAAAAGGGAGAGTCAAAAGCAGGAGAGCATTGGACTTCTATGATAGTGGGCGTCTGGTTGAAAGTCTTTCCCACAAAAAGCTAACATCCCTCGTGGGATCCAAATTCAACAGATGAATGTTACAGCCAATTCGATGGATAAGCAGAAGAAAAATGTAATTAGATAGAAAGCTGATGATCAAAGCCTGGCTCATATACAAGTTACTCTAACATACTTAAAATTTCACTTTACATATACCTGTATGCATGTATTTCTGAGGAAGGAATTGTTGGAAAGAATACAATACAGCAAAATTGCAATTAATTATTAAATGCTTGGGCACATTTGCTTTGTGCATCATCCATTGCCCAGTCTTTTCCAAATTCAACACAGGCAGAAAAACAGCAGAATGTTTTTTTAATGCACTGTGAATAGCTTCTCTTTTATGATTTTTAACATAATCTTGGCCTTTGTAAGAAAATAAACTAAGTAATTTAAAAAATTTTCCAAGAGCAGAAAGAACTACTTTCTGCGTGACCTGCACAATAACTCCTCATTGACGTCTTTATTCACTTACTCCCTAAGTCATTCTAAAAACTAGCTGTGATGGCCCCTTGTTCTTTCCATAGGTAAATGGCTGAAGGATGCTGCTATGGAAAATTAACTCTCGGTTTTGCTCCATCTTGGAAAAAGAGAAAAGAAAAGAAAGCACACCCCTTTTGCTCATGACATCCAGTTGCTCATATGACAACAAAGCAGTGCCTGCAGCTTGGCATCTGGGATTAGGCTTTGCTCATATACACTGAACTATCTGATTACTGCCAATGGGATTACTTGTGTGAATAAGGCAAGCAGGATTTGACCTTAATATCTCATTTCAGGACCAGGCAAGTGGGACAGAAACTGTGAGAAAGCAAGCCCTCGCCCAGCCAAAAATCTTTGATAACCATCAAAGTAAACATTTGCTGCTTGCTTTTCATATTTGATGTTTTGGAAAAGTCCTTCCCTTGTATGAACATTTTCTAGCCAATGTTGTATACCTTGCTACCTGCATAGCAAGTGCAGAATTAAAATAACACATGAGCTGGCAGCATTACATGCATACTTTGTAATTAATACTGTCTGCAAACTGTCCGTTGAGCAGATTAAGATAGGATTTAAACAAATATTAAGTTAAAACATTAAATTAAATTTTTTAAAGCGTGTAAGAATGGGTTTTCACCTTCATTTTCTCTTTACTATTAAAATGGGGTGATTTAGGTGACCTTAAATTATTAGGGAACTCCATGCAGTTTTCAGCCCACATTCTCTGAGGTTTAGTATACAGTTTTGGTGAGCTGAAAGCAATGGATAGCTCTTGTGAGGAAAGAATGGCTGATTCCATCTCACACTTTCAGCAGATTCTTTTCGTGATGTGTTCTGCCTTATTTTAGCAATATTTGACCACAGCTTTCTTAACTGCCTGCTCTGTGTGTTTCTTTTTTAGATCCCAGGGTTAGAGGATGGTTCCTTTTGGACTCTTACCTTCCCACATTTTTCCTTACTGGAGCATATCTACTCTGCATATGGCTGGGCAACAAGTTCATGAAGAACAGGCCTCCTTTCTCTCTCAGGGCTCACCTCATTGTGTATAACATGGGCATCACACTGCTCTCCTTCTACATGCTCATAGAGGTAAGTGCTCTTCCATGCAGCACAGCTGAGAAAGGTGACCAAGATGCAGTTTTTAGCAGAAATATCTTAGTGACAGGTGGTTTTGCTGGGAAAGTTAAAATCAACAGCAAAATAAATTTAATATATGTAAAAAAAGAGTCCCTTCTCATCTTAGATCTTGGGATGTTTTGACTGTCCTTCCTGAGCTACAGTCCACACCTGGGGACAGGTCTTTGCTGCCAGGACCGTGTCCACAGGCATAAATTTGAATCTGCAACAGTCACTGAGCTCAAACATGCCTGTATGTTGTTCTTCAGCACCCATGAAAATGCCAGAGATTGGGTTTTATTCATATGACTGTCCATGGAATGATTTTTCCATGCCCATGCTTAAATATGAACAGATTTATAGATGAGAGCAAGTACTGATTTATTTATGGCATTGGCAATTCAGTGTTATTTTTCTGCTCTTGTGACTAAGAAGCTTTCCTCATATAGTCAGACAGTAAAGGACAGATGTTAAAAACTTACCACTTCATCCAAAAGCAAGGGCTGTGGGGCTTGAAGGCTGAATATGGTCACACAGATTATTTCCCAAGTACTTATCAGGAAGGAACATGCTCATATAATTCAGGATCCGTTTAGAACCAGAAGAGAGATTTGAATGCATCTGATGATTTTGCAGCAGCAGAGGATTCAAACAGTGCCCCTCAGCAGACGTGAGGTTTTGCCTCTGCAGAGGGAAACAGAAGCCAAAAGCTACTATTTTGATATTGTTCGGGAGCTGCCCATTTTCAGTCTTTTGATAATTGAGGTACTTTTAATATTACGGTGTTAACATACATGACTTGAAGTCCTTAAAAATAAACACTAGATGACAAAACGCACAAAACTTTTTGTTGGCTGGACAAGAAACTTTTCAGAGGCCAAACAGGACCCCCAAAGATTTCAAGTTTTAAATTAATCTGAGCTAAATACCAGGTGACTGGCCTGGTCAAATGGCGGAGGAGCCGTTTAGATTCGTGCCTTTGTGCAAAGGACTGATTGTGTTATGCAGAGCTTTGTCTTGGTCAGTGCTCCAGCTGGCTTCAGAGGCTGCTGCGGGTGTCTGGGAGTGCAGGATAAGGTTTAGAGAAAAGGAGAAACCAGCACAATTGCTGGAAGGTTTGATGACTCCACAACGATTGTCCTCCAGAATTTAAATTAGCACTTTGATGTTCAAATCCCCATTTTGCTTGAAGGTATACAGATAACTGGCTGCAGTAGCAGGACTCAGCAAAAAGGATTAACTGAATAGAAAACAATACTGCTGCCCCCTTTCCCTAGCAGTCTGATTTGGCCTGCCACAAGTAGATAAATGTAAGAACAAAGAAAATTTTAGCACGTCTCATTTGCATGAATGAAGGAAATTTGGTTTTAGCCACTTTCACATTCTGGTGGGAACTGTATTTAGCCACCTCCTGTTCAGCTGCCTTCCTGCTCCATCCTTCCTGAGGCTGACTTTGCTGCAGACAGTCACTGAGTTGCATTAGTTCTCAGATTAGTCCCTTGAGACCCTGATTCTGAGGCTGGAGGCTGCTGATTTACACCTCCCAGACTGCAGCCGGGCACGGCTGGCAGTGCCAGCTCACAGCTCCACATTCTGCAAATTTGGGAACCCAGGGAACACGACGGCTGATCTGCACTGCCAGCTGTTCTACTGCAGATCTCACTCTTAGCTCTGGACTGTCAGCCAGGCTGGTTTTACACTGTACAAAACACACTTCGTAATACTGGCTCCGCATTTTCTCTTGGTCTACTTGCCTGGCTCCTATCGCAGCTTCTCCTGTGAAGGAGCAGAATGGAAGTTAAGACTTGCAGTCCTGCCTGAGGTAGCCTGCACATCCCTGCTGAAGAAAAACAGGCAAATGGGGGAGCAGAAATCATCTTCAGCACCAAAGTCATGGTGATTCAATATTTCAAAATGTCTAATTTCCAAAGCTTCTCTCTATGCCCCTTATGCTCCCTGTCTTTTGTAGACAGTAAGCTCTTTAAGGCAAGAGTTACCTATATTTAGCACATTCTGCACGGTGGTTCCTTATGTAAACACAGTTGATCCTTTCAGTGACTGTGATTCAGGATCAATTCCTGGTTAGACACCTCTATAACAGTTGTTTTATTCCTCCATCCTCTCACTGCATCTAAACCCCTCTGGTCTCTGTATCAGGGATAAATCGCAAAATAATAAGCTCTGCAGTAGAAATAAACCACATTCCCCTCCTATACACACACACAACCCATCAAAAAAAGCCCCACAACCAACTATCTTTCTTTTGTTTACAAGGTGCCACACAGCATTTCTTGCAATAGCTCCAGAATGTAGGGGTTGCTTCTTAGACATTCAAAAGGAAAAAATGTCTCGTTCACAAGAAAGGGTGTATCTCCAAATACAGCCTGTCCCACATGATGGATTAAATGAGAAACATGGTAAACCTGCTGATGGGGGTACCTGTGCTTCAATTCTTCACCTCCTCACCCTCACCTCCTGGCTAGTTATAGTTGGCACTTCATGACAGTTGATTTGTACAGCCTCAAGGCAAGAAGATGAAGGTTATAGTGAAGAGTCATAACAAAAGGGCTGTTTTTAAATCTCCAAGGGCAGATTCCTCTTTTGAGCCAGAGCTCCATGCACTGCACCGTGGGCATGAACTATCTGGGAGCCGATTTTATCTCTGAGCTTTGAGGTCAACCAATCCGCAAAGTACTTGGAGGAACAGCTCCAGGACAACTCTAAGATGTGCCGTTAGCATAAGGTCAGATACCCCTCATATCCCCGAAGGACAAGGTCTAAAGATAAACAGCTCTGCCCAGCTGCCTTCATCCTACTGAGATGTCTCAAAATTTTTGAGTCAACAAAGAGTTAGGTGCCTCTGAAGGCCTTCCAGAGGGGCAGCTCGTAAAACCTTAATTTAGACTTCTGAGTTAGGCACCTAGATTTTCTTGAAGTTGTCGAAGGTGCTTTCCTTCCCCAGTTGAATATGGTGGGGAGGTTGGCACTTGGGTTTAGAGCACCTTTTTTTCAAGTACCTGAGGCTTAGACACAAGTCCTGTCCTTAAATTGGGCAGGCTGCAGGTGGGCTGCCAAGGAGGCAGAAGACAATTCCTTCCACCCTTGCTGCTACCAAAGAAACCCACATCAGAAGTTTTTTATCGTTGTGTACTTTTCTGTACCAGTAAGTTCTCACAGACCCAGTGTCGTGGTTTCACACTGGCCCAATGCCAGGCACCAGGCACCCACGAGAGTCGCTGGCTCACCCTCCCCTACCCCAGCTGGGCAAAAGGAGGGAACAGAGGAGAAAGGGTTAACAGAGGCTTCATGGGTGAGATAAGGAGAGCAGGAGAAATATTTCAAGGGCAAAACAGGCTCAACCTTGATTACTTGATTGCTAAGTGAAATTTATTACTAACAGAATCAGAGGAGGATAATGAGAAGAAAAATAAGCCCTTAAAACACCTTCCACCCCCCAGGCCCTCCCTCCTTCCCACTGACAACTCAGGGAGGCAGGGCAGGGAGTTTTGGTCAGTCCATCACCAAGATTTTCTTCTGCTGCTCCGGGAGAAGAGTCCTTCACTCTGAGTCTGAGGGGTCCCTCCCATGGGAGACAGTTCTCCGTGAAC
>VXBT01012594.1:751606-782970 GCA_013400235.1 Oriolus oriolus
GGATCTCTGCTTTCCCTGTGGACCCATGGGCTGCAGGGGGACAGCTGCTTCACCATGGGCTGCACCACGGCCCACAGAGGAATCTCGGCTCCAGCGCCTGGAGCACCTCCTCCCCCTCCTTCTCCACTGACCTTGGTGTCGCCATGTTGTTTCCCTCACATGTTCTCACCTCCTCTTCTCTGACCAGAAGCAAAAACCCGTGACTTTGTTTTGATTTTCTATTTAAATATGTCATCACAGAGGCGTTACCAACCTCTCTCACTGGCCCAGCTCTGGCCAGCAGCATGTCCATCTTCAGAGCCATCAGCCACTGGCTCTGCCAGACATGGTGGGAAGCTCCCAGCAGCCTCCTCACAGGAGCCATCTTTGCAGCCCCCCTGCTACCCAAAACCAGGCTGTGCCAAACCAATACACCCAGATCAACTCTACTGATCCAGCAATTTCTAGAACATTGTCAAATCCTGGATAAGGAAAAACAGCCATCACGTTTTTATTTTAACAAAAATCAAAACTTTTAACAATTTCCCTTAGAAATGTATGCATATTCTCTACACAAATCTTTGCTCAAGATGCTAGAAGTACCAACTATGAGCAGTAAGCCAGCTTACTGGGAAAAACCATCACATCTATGCGTATTTTAAAATTACTTCATGTGCCTACAAGCCACACTTCAGGGATGCAGCCTGGGGCACTAGAGGCCAAACTGTCACAAGTCCAGTGATAAATTAAACCTGGAAACACAGGAGACCAGTGCTGATCACTGAATTCTGAAATTACTCAGGTGAAGATACTCTCTCTCACTAATAGGAATAGACATAATCTCTGCCACGGTCTTAGGCTGCTTTCCCCAGCAGTAAGTATCACCTCTGCCCTATTTAAATCAAATCTCAGCTGGTCATCAAGGTCTCACCCAAGTCCCTCTGTTGATCAGGCACTGAGAAAACCAGGACACTAGTGCCATTTGGGTCAGATTAAAAAGGACGTGTCATTAGCAGAGGGGTGGCGTGATGTCTCAAGCTGCCTGTATCCCCAGGTAGCTTCTCAGACTTATTACAAATCCATGGGATTTGTAAGCAAGCAACCACAGCCATGCGGGGAAGCAGAACTTGCATGTGAGGACCCCTCGTTTCAGAGCAAAGGGGAAAGAGCAGAACTCACAAGTATTGCCAGCCCACTGCATTAACCTTTCTAGAGGAGCCAGAAAAAAAGTCTTCTACCCTGCAGGATTAAATAAAATAAAAAGCAGCAAATCAACTGCATTTCAGCTGTTTCTAGGAGATGAAAATTCATCCCACATTAAGTTCAGTTTCTGAATTATAGCCATAACCTGCATATCTGTAGATGCCAAGATGGTGTGAGAATTCCTGGGAGTGCCAGAACGATCAGGGCCATCAGCTGCTACTTCTAGCCTTACACACTGCAACTGTGATTACATCTCACACATTACTAGAAACCAAGTATAATGCCTGAATTAGGCATAATGGGGCAAAACAAAAGGAAAAAATCATAAACAGAAGGAGCAGTTAAACTCTGTTTTATTCCATCATTATAATGGCTCACATCAGAAAGATTTGCTTCTGATCTGTGCAAGTGTTAAAAAGATAGAGCTTGTGTAGCACAAGTTCTAAGTAAAGCTTTAACAGTGTAGATGATGAGGAAATGAAAAAGATTCTAACCAATTCGAACTGTCCTGGAATTTTACTGTAGAAATCCAAGTTCAACATAATCTTGCTTTTGGTGTTTGTTTTGATTTGATATTGGTGGTTTGGTTTTTTTTTTTATAAGATTGTGATAAATTATTGTTTACTCCTCCATTAATTGTTCAGAAGTTAACAAATGTAAATTAAGTACAGAAGTATGGAAGAATTCTAGATCCATCAGTATTGGTGCTTGAGGTGAAGGCTTTCGTTAAAGCAATTATTTAGTACTGAAAGACTATTTGTACCTTAGGGCAGCAAGAGAAAACAAACAAAGTGAGAAACCAGAAGAGGTCAGGTGCACTTCTCTATCATTTGAAGAAAGGAGAAGTGGGAAAAAGAAAAACCTTGAGAGCAAAAGATCAGCGAGAGTGCATTGTAAAGCAGTGAAATGTAAGGACAAGAGCAAACAGCTCTTTTGGTTGAGTAAGAACTTCGTGCGAATGGAGTTAAATTACCAGGTGTTTGTGAGAAAGAAACAAGCCTGACACTGCAGAAAATAAATTCCTGAGAAGCATGGAAGAAAGTAAGATTACACACTATCTGAGAACAGGAAAGGCATCCTGTTTCTTTGAAGCTTGCAAACCTTGAGGAAGCTAACAAACTGTCAGGCTGATGGATTTATTACAGGCCTGCAACCGGGTTGTGTGCAAAGGACTAAAGAGGTTCTCACACTAAGTGAGAACTTAGTGTGAGAACCTAAGCTGTCTTAGCTCTGCAATAAACAAATTCATTTTTCTCTCAGCTTGTGAGTCTCACATTCATACGCCACAGGTGTTCCTCTGTCTTAACTGAACAATTTGTTTGGAGAGCTGAGGAGCTGACTTTGCTGTCCTTGCTGGCAGTTATTCCAGCTGGACACATTGTCCTCACATCTCAGTTTTCATCCTCTGTGTTCTCCTTGTCTTTCATATTGACCTTTCTGAGCTCTGCATTTCAGTAGAACATTTAACCTCATCATCGAAAAAGGCAGTGCTCTGGATCTTACATGCACATTCAAATAGAATTCAGTAGAACCTTATGGGAAATCAAGAATAAAACTTCATATGATGAAGTTTTACACTTGTGCAAATCTTCTGATTTAAAGACAAGTCAAAGATGATTAATGGTACCTTCCTATTTTCACTGAGTTATCATGTAGAAGTGTGATGGCCTCAGTAACCTTGTGGTGTGCTTCACCCCAGCCTCTTGGGTATAGCAAAACAGTTCAGATGTTGCATGCTTGTGGGAGTGAGTCATGTTACAGGCAAGGAAGTTATTTTTCCCTTTAAAAACTAAAAAAGGAAAAATATGTGTGATTATTAATATCTGGTCTCTGGTTTTAGACACTGATAATCTTCTCAGGCATTCCATTCTAAAATTCATTCAATATAAAAGAGAAAATGTCATTTGTCCCTCCTTCCTGAGACACTGCTCTGACCCTCTAGGAAGCCTTTTCCAGGGCTTGACCACCCTCTCAGTAAAGAATTGCTTCCTAATGCGCAGTCTAAATCTGCCCTGGTGCAGCTTGGAACCATTCCCACACATCCTATCATTGCATCCCAGGGAGTAGAGCTCAGCACCTCCCTCCCCCCTTCCCCTCCTCAGGAAGCTGTAGACAACAATGAGGTCACCCCTCAGCCTCCTTCTCTCCAAGTCAGACAAGCCCAAAGTCCTCAGCTGCTCCTCACAGGACTGGCTTCCAGCCCTGTCACCACCTTTGTTGCCCTCCTCTGGTGCGTTCAAGGATTTTCACATCCTTCTTAAGTGGTGGCTCCAGACCTGCACACGGTGCTCAGGGTGAGGCTGATGCAGTTGTTGGGCTACACTGTGTGTTGGAAGAGAGATTAGGCTTTGTTAGCTGCAGAAAGAGCCTCGTTCTCAGACCCGGAGGTGATCCTGGGATTACAGCCAGGTCACCGGGGATGGGCTGAGAGAGCATTGTAAGTTTTTGGACAGTGTCAGCCCTATGAGATGTGATAATTGCAGTTTGTGACCTTGTAAGGTATTGTTTACCTTTTACTATAATAGGCAATGTTTAGGAAATATTTCAGGTGATTGGGGAACACTGAGGTGAACTGTTTTCCTGTTTATATGAGGTGATTTCCTGTTTTTCCATTGGTATTTAAGGGAATTTCAGATACGCAATAAAGCTTTTTTCTTCTTGCACCTTTACCATGATGTTGCGGAGTCCCTGCCCATGCGTGAATACTGCAGCAGTGGGATAATCCCCTCTCCTGGCTGGCTGGTTATGCCGCGCTCGATGCGCCCCAGGACGAGGTTTGCCTCGGGGCTGCCGGGGCTCACGATGGCTCACAGGGAGCTGCTGCCAACCAGCACTCCCAGATCCCCCTCCACAGGGCTGATCTCCAGCCGCTGCTCCTCCAGCTCATACTTGTGCCCACAATACTCTATCCCAGGAGCCGGATCCAGCATTTGGACTTGTTAAATTTCATCCCATTAATGACCGCCCAATGCTCCACTCTATCCCTCTGCAAGGACTCTTGTCCCTCAAGAGAGTCAACAGCACCTCCCTGTTTCATATCAGCAGCAAACCTGCTAATGGAGCGCTCAATTCATGCCCCCAGGTCACTGACATATTTTGAACAGCATTGGCCCTAGAACTGATCCTAAGGAACACCACTAGTGACTGGTCACCAGCCAGATGTAGCCAGATGCTGATGCCTCATCCTCTGCCTTCCTCCTCCCCTGGGACAAGGAGGAATACTTCATTGCTTTTAGGCATTTTCTCTCTGAGAAAGTCCAACCATGCACAGAGATTTGTCTACAACTCGAATAGCACAGAGAACCTGCAGTCAGTAGAAATGGCAATATCCATTCAGAAAATCACCTCACTTTCCTTTCTAGCCTATCTATGGGGAACAGATGAAAAACAAGGTACAGCTGTGATATTTTTGAAGTTGAAAGCTTGAAATGAGCAGGGCACAGGCCCATGGGTCAGGCTCTTAGTGCTTAGCCTGCTATTCAGTGAGGTGAGAGGATTGTATCATCTTTTTGTACCTGCTGCCCACACCCCACCCCTGAAACTTCTGACAGAGGGACCAACTTTCAATTCTGAACGCTCTGATTCCCCATTTACAAAATTGAGGCAGGAGTTGGATTGCTGTGACAAAACAATCCTTGTACTGTTTATACTTGAGTAGTTGAATAGAATTCATTTATTAGTATAAAAACAGGAATCTGTTAAGAACAACATTAGGGCAACAGCAAAATATGAAAACTCTACTAATTAACAGGATGTTGCTACTTAGCAGAAATTTTTCACAAGGCATCACTTTGCTCTTTCCGTGATCTGTTTTTCCAAATAGCTTCAAACAATACTTGTTTTAATATTATTTTCAGGATAAGCTGCCAAGAATGCAAAGAATTCAAAGAATTGTTTTCTAGAGGGAGAGAATTTGTGTTTTGAAAGAGAGAGGGGATTTCTCATCTCTTTGATAGATCCTGCACTTGCACCGTCTCTGAGTGACTACTAACACCATCAGCTCTGCACAGTTGTGAGTGCTCCATGTGTGAAAGGAAATGTGACTGAAACAGTACAAGTAATGTATGGGTTTTGTTTCAGAGAAAAAGAGACCTGGTACCAAAATGTCTTGTGTCAAGGTGCTGGGTTCCATTCCAGATATGCAGTTGGCTCATTTGGCACCATTGGGTGAGCTGCCTACCTTCCACATCATTGATAGCCAATAGGAAAGTCATGGCCTAGGATCACCAGGATCTCATAAAAATTACTCTCTGCTTTCCAAATTTCCACACTAATTTTATTTTTTTTTATTAGGAAGTTAGACAGAAATCTTGAAAATTCAAGCAAAGCAGAAGAGTCAAAACTCAAAGTGAATTCTTTTCCCTAAAGGGGTCACAGTGGTGTATAAGGCATCTACAACAGAGACTAGAACTGCTGAGCTGCAGAAAAGCTGATGTGAAAGACTGAGGTTAAAAAAAGTCAAAAAAGATCTTCAGTCTAAGCTGCTGGCTCTTGAAATGCAGACACAAACCAGAGCAAACTCTTCTGCCAAGTAAAATGACTAGGGAACATACAAACAGAATGATCTGAAAAATATGGCATTTTTAAAATCATGGAAGAATGAACAAAAGAAATCAAATAAAACCATGCAGTCAGAGTGGTATTCTCACCCCAAAGCTTGCTCTCCATTTGCATGCTGACCGTTTGTAAGGAGTTGCAGATTTCCTAATTACCAAATTAAAAAATTGTGATGTTGAAAAGAAATATTGATGTTGAAAAGGAATACTTTCTTTGAACCTCTAAGGGTTTTTAAATATCATTTTCCAACATGGAACCTATGAATTAAATATTTCAAAAAAAAACCCCAAAACCTTGAGATATTACTGAGATCACCTGTTAAGCGCTGGCAAAAAAGTTCCATAAAATATGGCAAGTTGGAAGAAAGCCATGAGGATGATTGACTCAAACTCCTGGCCCTGCACATGATACCCCAACAGTCACACCCGGTGCCTGAGAGTGTTGTCCAAACACTTCTTGAACGCTGCTGGGCCTGGTGCTGTGGCACTTCCCTGGGGAGCCTGTTCCAGTGTACAAACACCCTCTGGGTGAAAAACTTTTTTACTGATACCCAACCTAAACCTCCCCTAACTCGCCTTCATGCTGTTTCCTCGGGTCCTGTCACTGGTCACCATAGAGAAGAGATCAGTGCCTGCCCCTCCTCTTCCCCTCACAAGGAAGTTGTAACTGCAGTGAGGTCTCCCCTCAGTCTCCTCTCCTCCAGGCTGAACAGACCAAGTGACCTCAACTGCTCCTTGTAAGGCTTCCCCTCCAGACCTTTCACCATCCTCATGGCCCTCCTTTGGATGGCCTCTAAGAGCTCAATGTGTTTTTTAATATTGTGGCACCCAGCACTCGAGGTGAGGCCGCCCCAGTGCAGAGCAGAGCAGGACAATCCCCTCCCTTGCCGGGCTGGCGATGCTGTGCCTGATGCCCCCCAGGACAGGGTTGGCCCTCTTGGCTGCCATGGCACTGCTGGCTCATGTTCAACTTGCCACCAACCAGGACCCCCAGGTCCCTTTCCATGGGGCTGCTCTCTAACATCCCATTCCCTGGTCTGTACACAGCACCAGGGTTGTTGTATCCCAGGTGCAGAACCCTGGTTTGTTATTCCAGGGACCTCTCCATATGTTACCCTCGCAGTCTTCAGGAGATGCAATTAGTTTACTAATTTGCACAATGTCAGGAGGATTTGGAACCTGCACAAGCATTAGGTCCACCTTTTCCTTCAACTTTTGTTTTATTTTCTGTTTCGCCTGTAACTGTTGCTGGAGCTGTTCTATTTTGAAGGACAATAGTAGCTCAGTTGCTTTCCATCTCAGTTTTCAGTCTTTGTTTCTCTTTAATGTTATCTTTTCTGTAGTAGCAGGCAGCTTCTGGACAGGTGCCTAACATTATTCAAATAATCACTTTCTTTTTCCCAGCCTTTATACAGCCCCTAGCAACTTCTAGCTGTTCCTCCACAGCTTTCCAATCAGACCAGTTATCTTGAGCCCATTTGTCTGAGAACTTAGGACTTGGACTTCTTCCATGCTTTTGTAAGTAGTCAGTGATACTGCTTGCAGACCTGCTGACTACACCAATTTTTGGCAAATGCATGTTTTAAGGTCACTTAACAAACCACTAGCAAAGGTATCGTCAAAAACAGGTTTAATATAGAAGTGAAAGCACGACAAAGTTCTTTGGCAAAGTTCACTCTACTACTTACCAGGTGATTAAAAAAAGCAAACAAAAAACCAATAGCAATGAATCCAGACCGAAAATAACCCCAAAGTAGCTCCATGAAGGACTGTAGCTCCTGGCATGTGGTGAGACACCACCTTCCTTCCTCAGGGCTTTCCCTGGGACCAACTGGGCAATCGGCTGGCCCTCACTCCTAACCTTTAATACACACGGAAACAACACACAAAAGAGATTTTTCAAAAAAATCAATCCACTGTAAACACATACAAATTGGAACAGTTGTAAAATAGACTAATCAAAATATTTAAAATTGCATATTTTCCTAGCAAATTTCTGTGAACCAACATTGTACCTACTGCAGCAGAAAAATTTGAGATTAAGTTTCTTCAGCAAAGCAGAAAAATGAGTTGGTTGTAAAGGAATGTGTTTGTTTCAATTGTTACATATCAGTTATCTATAAAACGCTCACTTACTGTATTGTCGTCTCTCTCTGCAATTTCTGTGGGTTATTTTGGCCACCTAAAATAGCTAAGTTCATATTACAGGGACAATCACAGAATTTGAATTCAGAAAAAAAAATAGTGTAAGACCCTGGTTCTCCAGGTGTCATGCATTTTAATGTGAATTTATAACAAGCATTCTAGGGTACTTTCTAATCCTCCAAATATTATCAATAATCATTTTTAATGTATTTACTCTAGAAATTAATTCAGTTTGATCACTGAGAATGTCTCTGCTTCAATTTTGTGTGGACTGTCACACATTTAACACAGGACACTTCTTTTCAGTAGGAATTAGAGGGAAAAGTCATCCCTTCTCTGTGCTGACACACATCGTCCCTGTGAATGTAGCTCCAGAGTCAAAAGCAACCCACTTCTCTTGCAGCATCTTGCAATTCTGCTGACAGCATTACACTTCAATGCATTTCTCCCACCATTGCTCACTGCTGCCTCTGTAGAGGGTGAGACAGACCCCAGAACATGAGTTGCTCAGTTTGTCCCCAAACCCACTTTGCACTCAGTCGAGAACAAGAAAGACCTTTTCAAAATCAGTGGATTCTGCATGGCATTTATAGGCAAGAGATGATGCTTCCTCTTCCAAAAGAGTTGAGTGCTTCAGGTGGCTGTTACTATAAAAATATTCCATATGAAAAATCACCATATGGTTTTGCTAGAAACCTGCTCCATCCCAGTGTGGCACTCTGATATTTCATTGCTCTGTCTGCTTCCCCGTGTGACGGGGAAGAATCTAAGAAATTGAGAATCTAAGAAAGTGCTTGTGTGCCTATTCACACCTCCATTCAGCACTGTGCCCTCTCTCCTTCACTTCCTCCAGCATTTAACAGTGTAGGATAAAGAGATGTGTATGGCATTAGGAAATATTTCTCCCGTTGCACTGCTTTGCAATTTGCCTTCTGTTTGCTTGGCATCAGGGAATTTTTCTCAAGGCTTTGCACAAGTTGCTGTGTTAAGCTCTGTTCATACTGCTTCAGGACAGAGATACAATATTCCAGTGTTTGCTTTGGAGCGAGGATTTGGAGATGCATTAAGTAATGAGAGGTTTTAATGGATGCCTTGAAGGCTCTAAAGCCAGAGAAGGAGAAGAAATGCATCGTTTCATATCTCCAGCTTAACTGATGCCTTTCCCCTTTCAAAAGAGAAGATATTAGCAAGTTGTCTGGTTTAAGAGCATCAGTTCATGGAAGGAGTCGGTACCTACCACTGAGGACAGAACAACTGCAGGGGGAAAAACCATTCCATCTGTTCACAAATGTAATTCCTCTGTTTTCTGTTCCAGCTCATCCTTGCCACATGGGAAGGCGGCTACAACTTGCAGTGCCAGAACCTCCACAGTGCAGGGGAGGCCGATATCCGGGTAAGAGACAAAAGCAGCTCAGCCCTCAGCACCCACAGCAGTCATTCCCTCCACATCCCTGATGCAACACCTCTGCATTTGTGCCAGTTAGAAGGATGCTCTCAGTAACATCTCTAACATGAGGGTTTTAGTCAGGTTGCCTAACAACTGGTAGAAAACAAGAAGTGTTAGGTTTTTGGTTCAATATAGGTGCATCCTTGCAGTAAAAAGCATGACAGGAAGCATTTTGAAAAGCCACATATTAAGACCTGTAGTCAAAACAGTGTTGCCTACTAAAACTGAGAATTACATAATTTAAAAACTTTGAACAATAATCAGTCATCTAAAATGTAACTCTTGTTGGGCAGGAGCAGGAATTAGATTTAAGCCCAACTATAAACTCTAGAAAACTCCAGAGACATTTTCCTGGCTTGACTCATCTGTAGTTTCAGCCCTTACTTCTGCTTCACAGCAATTCCATGTATTAAACCCCTTGTCATCCCCCACATCAGGTTTACTTTCCAGATGACATTAAAGCTCAAGGACAGAAAGATTGGTTAATGTATATAATTCTCCCCAACTTTCAAAATTTGTCTGTGTTATGGCAGGGAAAAAGTCAGTTAAATACCTTTTCCCCTCAAAAAAAGTTTTTCTCCTTTCTGTTTTAACTGTCTTTAACTGTCCTAGGGCATAACCTGAGCTCTGATAAAACATCTCTACTCAAGAGGAGGATATATTTAATTGCATTGAGTATCAAATTTAGATTTTTCAAAAAGAGGATCTGGCAGCAAAATCTGTTCAGTGTCAAGAAAATGGTAGCACCCTTAAAAAAAACCAAAAAAAACAAACAAAAGAAAACCCCAACAAAAATCCCCAAAATAAAACCAAACCCACCCACAAAACTGTATCTTTGAAAAAAAAATGGAACAATCACAAAACACTTCCTCAAAGTTTACATTTCTTAAATTATATTTTGATTTATATATTTATACAATTTATATATTTATACAATTGCATAAAAGATGATGTGTGTTTTTTTACAAAACTGCTTCATTGAGAAGCGAAATAAAATAGAAGCCAGAGCTTGTGCTTCTCCTTCAATAGCACATTAATGCCTTTTGGGAAGTTGTGTGCCGAGGGAGTGAAGTAGTACAGTAATATTTAAGCACCTGTATGGACAGATACTGATCTCCTGCTCCTTTGTTCTTGCTTGTACAGGTAGCCAAGGTGCTGTGGTGGTATTATTTTTCCAAAGTAATTGAATTCATGGACACTATCTTCTTTGTACTGAGAAAGAAAAGCAGCCAGATCACCTTCCTTCATGTGTATCACCATGCCACTATGTTTAATATTTGGTGGTGTGTTCTGAACTGGATACCTTGTGGGCAAAGTAAGTCTTTGTTTGCTTCATCACCTGGGGTCTAAGTCAGCAGCAGCTGGGGAGGAATCACATCACCACGCAAAGGAATTGTGTCACTGCGCAATACGAGGACGCCTGTAGGGTTCAGAGCCTTTCAGAACTGCTGACCACCTGCAGAACACAGGAAAGTTAAAAGCACAGTTAAAAGTTCAGGCCAAAAATACCTGAGTGTTAGGTCCTAGATTTTCCAGTTAGCTGCCACAAGCCCATGTATTTACTTATCTTCAAACCGCTTTTAAGCATAACAGTACTGAGCAGCACACAAGAGCCTACACATACAAGACCTAGTCCAAAAACAGGTGCAGGAAGAAGTCATGACCCTGGTAAAGCCATTATCAATCACAACAAATTAAATCAATGGCCCTTTTACAGGCTCGACTCCTGTATGCATCAATCTCTGCTTTAGCAAAATACTTTACTTATGTTGTCACTAATTAAAATACCAGTTTGAGTTTGTTCTGTTTCATATGAGAATACATCCTTAGAAAGTTATTCTAAAACTATCATTATCTTCCCTGTTGAGGAAGGGATCTATGAGGCCACAGGCTGGTCAGTTGGCATTTGTATAAAAAGTCCAAACAGCAGAGAACTACTTCAGCTGTCCCACAACATGCACACTTTTCCAGGGCTTCACACAGCCAGAGGCTTCTGTGGCACTGCTTTCAAAGTTGAGGAAAAAAAAAAACAGTTTTCTTGCAACCTGTTAAAGGGAGTCACCTTATCCATTGGAAAACTTTGTAAAGAAGCTTGTTGCAGGTCTTCTTCAGAACCAAAAGCAGGATTCACATTTGTAGGCACTTACTGTGGACAGCACAAAATCGAAGTAAATCACTGTTATAGGCAGAAGCAGGGATCAGAGATTTCATAGCAACTAGGAGCTATTTCTAGAGGTATACAAAAATCAGTGGGTGTTTGTGCTTTCTAATATGTCTGAACCTGGTCGCCACAATTTGCAGTAGCACTGAACTACTGTAATTAAGTCAGTAGCTAAGTCATTAATCAGTGGCAAAATCAGAACAACTGGTGAGTCCATCTTGTAGTTGTAGCAATCAAACACATGACCAC
The DNA here is from genome assembly GCA_013400235.1 of Oriolus oriolus. Taxonomy (NCBI): domain Eukaryota; kingdom Metazoa; phylum Chordata; class Aves; order Passeriformes; family Corvidae; genus Oriolus; species Oriolus oriolus. The sequence goes on from VXBT01012594.1 coordinate 763,347, forward strand.
GCAGCAGAGAGTAGTGCTGCTACTTCTCCATAGTCTGTAAAGTACAGAGGATAATTAATTTCCTCTAGAACTAGTATTCACTAAATGTAACTAATAAGAGCAGCAAGGTGTTATCTGGGATGGAATCCTGTAAACATGCATCTAGCAGAAGAGCCAAAGAAGAAAACAAAAGCAATGATCAAACACAGGCACAAGAGGCTGGTTTAATTCGGAGTAAAGCCCTTGCTACTGCATCAGACAGCAGGAGTATGGGTGTCTCCCAGGGCCCTAAGCTGCATACTAGCAGCAAAGTCATCCACAGCAGTGTTTAAAGCTTACAGGAATAATGGAAAGACTCATAGCAAGAACTTTAGGAGAGGGGAAAAAATAGCCTGTAAACTACAGAACCGGAAGAAGTGGAGGAGAAGGAAAATATGAGTTAAAAAAACAATATTCAGCATGAGAAAAACCCTCTAGGAAGTATCATTTAGTTTTTAAGTTGTCTCTGGGAGAGCACCTCTACACATCAGGAAAGTCTTTAGCAAGGAATAAGCATGAAAGGAATACTTACTATATGCAAGAGACATCACAAGCAACAATATCCTCTCTCACTTTTTAGCAGTTAGTATTTAATTTTTTTTTTCCCAATGGATTTTTATAGGTTTCTTTGGACCCACTTTGAATAGCTTTATCCACGTGCTCATGTATTCTTACTACGGACTGTCAGTCATCCCTTCTATGCGCAAATATCTCTGGTGGAAGAAATACCTCACTCAGGCACAACTGGTATGTATCTGTTTTACTCTCATTTTTAACTACCAGAAATCCTTCAAAACATGAGAGAGGACTAAATGAACTATAGGTAAACATCGTTATTTACACAATTAAGCCAGTTAGAATTGAAGTGTAATGAAACTATCATAGGGCACAAGTCACTAGCGCAGCCTGATATAACTTAATAAAGGAGACTATGTTCAGAAGTGTTTTCTGTAGAAAACAAACAGTAGAAACTCTTCAGTCCACAAAATTCTATTATTTTTGAACCATTGCATAGAAAATGACTACTCCTTAATTGTGGAAAAAACTGATTTAAAAGTCGCGAAAAACGTCCGATAGAGCCAGCTCCAAGGCAGACCCCCCTGCTGGCCAAAGCTGAGCCCAACAACAAAGCTGGGGGCACCTCAGTGATACCGAGTATTTATTAAAGGATAAAAAACATTGCACAGCAGCTGAGAAGAAATGTGAGAGAAACAGCCCTGCAAACACCCAGGTCAAAGCAGAAAGAGGTAATTAGTGCCAAAAAGTCCTCTACAGCCTCTGGTGAAGACGCTGGTGAAGCAGGCTGTTCACCTGCAGCCCATGGAGGTCCATAGGGGAGCAGAGATCCACCTGCAGCCCATGGAGGACCTCTAGCTGCAGCAATGGACTCGTGTGCCCTGAAGGAGGATACAGCCAGTGGAGAAATAGGCTCCTGTGGACCCATGGAGAGAGGAGCCCACCCCGGAGCAGGTTTGCTGGCAGAACCTGTGACCCCATGGGGACCCACATGGGAGCACAGCCTGTTCCTGAAGGACTGGACCCTGTGGAAGGGACCCACACTGGGGCAGTTTGTGAAGAACTGGAGCCTATGGGAAATACACGAATTAGGACTCTCTCCCATGGGAGGGATCCCACAATGAAGCAGGGAAAGAGTGTGACGAGAAAGGAGCAGCAAAGCCAAAGCAATATGGGCTGACTACAAACCCCATCCCCCTGCACCACATGGAAGGAAGTAGAGGAGTCAGAAATGAAGTGGAACTTGAGAAGAAACAGGGACTTAGGGGAAAGGGTTTTTAATTTTATTTCTTAATATCCTTCTGTGTTACTAATTGGCAATAATTGAACTTAATATTCCTCAAGTCAAGTCTATTTTGCTTCTGACAGTAATAAATAAGTTTTATAAATTATCTTTCCTGCCCTTCAGACTTTTAAAGCTATTGCCAGGAGTCTTCAGAGTTTCCTCCAGTTTCTGCTCAGTAACAGAGACAACAACCGTGCCTGTCACAAGAAGGACTGGAAGACAGAACACCACCTACTAAATCTGAGAGGAGAAAAAAAGCTTCCCTTTTGTCAACTAGGCCTACTTTTAGAAACCTCTGACCCCTTACAGTTTCATGTAATTTCACAAGAGCACCATTTTAACTTAACCTTCACAATATGTTCACAGGTTAGAAAGGGACAGTTTTCAAGAGTACTCAAACTTTCAAAGAGCAGGACTAGGGGACTTTGCTGTATCTGATTTAGCTAGCACTGGCCCTTTCTCAGCAAATACTCCTGCATTATCTTCCCTCCACAGGTCCAGTTTCTGCTCACAATTGTGCACACACTCAGCGCAGCTGTGAAGCCATGTGGATTCCCATTTGGCTGCCTCATGTTTCAGTCCTCCTACATGGCCACACTGGTCATTCTCTTCATCAACTTCTACATTAAGGTAAGCAGTCTTCTCTGAGAGCTCTCTGACAAGGGTGGGGAAAATAGAACTTTTTGGATAGCAGTCTGAGTAGACTCAGATGTAGAATGATCATCAGTGCTTAAAATATGTTAGTATTAAAATATATACATCACTTAAGAATAACAGATATAGTCATATCTGAGAGAGAGTTATTCAGTAGTGATGACCTCATTGCAGCTCAGCTCTTCTGCACTTGTATAGCAAGTCAGCTACTGCAGTCAGTACATAGCAGGTCAAATTTGCTTTGGTGGGCAAATTTTTGAGTCTTTCTCCTCCTTAGGGAGAAAAAAATAAAAGGAAGCAAGCAGCTCTGTCTTTGCCTTGTTTACTTCAACATCTTTTAGCAGGGAGTTAGTGCTCCAGCCTGCCTGCATACATAAAGCTTTTGAAATCTCTTTTGACATTGAGCAGTATTACAGTAAGGAAAAAGTCAGTTAAAGACCTTTTCTCCTCAAAAAAAAAGTTTTTCTCCTTTCTGTTTTAACTGTCTTTAACTGTCCTAGGGCATATCCTGAGCTCTGACAAAACAGTAAAGTAACATCATTCACAGCAGTGAAAAGACTACAATACCCTTAATGCAGTCTGAAGCAAATACACACATCTGCATCAACAAACACCAGACAGCTCCATTTACAGTTAACCTTAAGTAGTGTTTTGGGGGCACTAAATGAACCCAAGTGTTTACTTTGGATTTTGCTTTTATAGACATACCGGAAAGCACCTTCAAGAACAGCTGTAAAGGAAACCCCTCTCACAACAGAAATCAAGAATGGCTTCCATAAGGACTACTTCGCCACTGCCAATGGATTGCAGAATAACAAGAAGGCACAATAAGTATAGTGTTTCCTGTGATCTTTTTTTCTACAGAGAAAAAGAAGAAAAAGGACTGAATTACAAGCTTTAGCTTAAAACCTATTTGATTACATTTATCAGTTCTTTGTACCAGACACTTACTACTATTTAGGTTTTAACAAAATGAGTAGAATTACTTGTCTTGTCAAAGATCACCATCAGAACCAAGAAAGCCAAGATCTTTCTCATATGAAAAATATTTCTGATCTCTAATGCTGACACGAAAACGCCTTATGAAACACTTGGTGGATAAATCCATCAATGCCTTCAAAAGGTTAGGACTCTGTTCAGACTAACATGGTGAGCACTTTCTGTGCATGTGAGAGGTCTTGAGGCAGGGCTTCACAGTGCACCCAGTGCATCCAGCTAAACTTGGCCAAGGTCAGGAAAATAAAGAGGGGGTGGGGGGAAGGGTGGGAATCGTACCTTTTCCATCACCACACCCTTCCTTTCTTCTTCTCAGCAATTCCCAAAGCACACTCCATTCCCCATGGACACCAGCAAGGTGCCCTTTGATCCTGTGGGAGCCCTGGGGAAGGACATGACAGAGGGCACTGCCCAGGTGCACCATCCCATAGTTTGCGGGCAGTTGTGCACCACGCTCACTTGCTTTACACAAGTGCAACCTGATTCAAAGGCCAGGAAGACTAGCAGGAGCTTTCTGTTTCAGGGGCTGGAGTGGTAGCCCCTGGCACTGCCCGGTATGGTATTCTGAACACAGAGCAACACAAGTCACTCTGGATGTGCTAAATTAATAGGACTTCTAGGTAAATGGATTTTGAAAGAAATAGGATCTTAGCAACTTAAGGAAGATAAATCCATTGAGTGTAAATGTGTATAAAGTTAATCCTATACAAACACTGCTAATTCAAAGCAAACTATCATGCCACGTGCATTAATAGACTGGAAGATGCAGAAAATTTGAAAAGTGAGTTCAGCAATGAGCAAAGCAGGTTATACAGGAATTTCTGTGCCAGGTGGACCTTACTCAGACTGGTCTCTGGCTGGAGAAACAGATGGGACTGAGGCACAAACCTCTGTAGGGGAAGCAAGGAGATATCTGTTGTCTGCAGCTGTAAAGGTGTCTCTCTCCCAACAGCCCATCACCATCGTTGTTGCTCCAGTTTGCTGCATTTACCCCCCACTTAAATGGTTAGAAATGAAGAATACCCAGGGTTAACTTTATGGATCTGCCCTCACCCTTTTCTCATTTAGCCCACTTAGTTTCTCTACTAAAAATAGACACGGACTTTCTTCCTCACAGTGAAGTAGTTCTGCTCTCTTCCATTCTCATCAACAAAATTCTCTCAACAAAAACAACTTTTGGAGTCACTTCAGCCCAGCAAGTCCCTTGGACTGAAACAGTTCTGTAAAGGAAAGATGTCCTCTCACTCCTGTCACCTTGCAGAGTCCCACGGCAGGAGGAGGACAAACACGCACCCAGCCAGCACAGAGGGCCCACATGTAGAGGAGGCTGTCCTGAATCCTGCTTTCCAATTCTTCTCCACCTCTAGGGGGTCAGTTGTCCCCTCCAGATATCCCCATTTCGATGATCTGCCATCAGGTGCTCATGAAGACTGCAGGTGCAAAGGCAGGAGGAAGGTTTATCCTAGGGAGCAGTATGGACACAGGGCAGCCAGCCTCACCAGGAGCAGCCCGAGAGGCTGCAGCCATAAGGCCTCATGGACAAGGAAGGAAAGGGGCTGAGGAAGTGGTACAGTAGGGGAAGAAGAACAGATAGGGTTGTCCAGCAAAGGCAAGAGGAGAAAATGGCACGAAGAAGGGTGTCTTGTGTCAGAGTTCTGCTTGGACATGTGCTTGAAAGTCCCATTGAATGCCATCTATCTCCAGCCAGTTCCGGCTCCACTGCAATGTGGACAAAACTTTTCTGCTCCAGCAGGAAACTGAAATTCCCAAAATACTACAGCAGAAGCAGTACCTCTGAGCAGCCTGGCTGCTAAATTTACTACATCATCATGAACCGGGTAACCAAAATAGCTGCAATAGCCAAATGCTTTTACACCACCACACCAACCTCGATCTAACTGGTGCATATTCACATTTGCTCCCCTCTTCATGAAGTTCCCCTCTCCACAAAACCTCACTTACTGAAAGTCAGTGTTTTGTTTTATTTAGCACTCAATAAGGGGGAAAGCAACGACCCCCCCAAAAAAAACCCAAAAAAACCCCCAAGAACCCCACATTCACAAAGCCTGAACACTGTATGCATATACTGTTTCTCACTGGCCCTTCCAGAACCTTTACAGGTGTCTCTGATTGATAGTGTAAAAATCCCAAGATGTAAGAAATCAGTGGGTTTGACTGAGGGTGTTTTACACTGCCCTAAGTAAAGGGAGAGCTTTACAGAAATCAGCTTGATACTGGAAGCCAGGGTAGAGGCAGAGGGATTTGAAAGAGCTGGCAAGACAGTGTACAAGGCAATGAGCTGGACCATTCATCTAAGGCAGGCAACAAAAGGGTTGTGTGCCCCAGCATGGATTTTAGGCCGAGTGGAGTCCATAATCTTTTGATGGCAAAGCACACATTTGACTATCAAGGTGGAAAGCGTCAGCTGTGCTAAGTGTTAAAGTTTACTACAGCAATCAAACCCACAGATACTGTCTTTTGTTTTGTTGAAACCTCATTCAAAAGAAAAGGAAATAAATAAATGCCTTACTTGAAATTCAAAGGGCTGGGGAAAAAAAAAAAAGAAAAATTAAAAAAAAAAAAAAAAAGGAAAAAACAGAGATGGTCTCAGACCTTGCAGATCCAGATCAGCCAGGAAGGCTGGAATCAGGTATGTTTGAAATTCTTCAGGTATGTCTTAACATCTTCAAAATGCCGCAACTTTGAAGAAAGAGAAGCATTGACTTTTTAAACTGATTTTCCTGTAATACATAACACTGTAAATAAACAAATTTTACTATCAGGCTGTCTCCACTCCTCATTAAGGCATCAAATTGGGCTGGTAACCGGTTACTTGAGGCTGCTTTTGTTCTCCAGCTTTTTCAGAAGTGTTTTAGGACATTCATGTGAGATTGGAAAACAACCTCTATAACTTTACACAACACCTTCACTGGTATTGGTGTAAAGCTTCCATGTGGTTTTTTTTTTGCCCCACTACCTATAAAGCCTTGGGCTTTTGAACAAAGGTAATATTGCAATAACTTGTTTGTTCAAGGCTTGTACTTGCCCACCAAGTCCTCGTTTGATTATCAGATTGCTTTCAGTTGGAATGTGATGGTAGAAAACAGGGGAGAGAGAATTTAGAAATCAAATCTCAAAATAATATTTCTTTCAGATTGAATATACAAACACAGGGGGTAGGCATGCAAACACTTGAATCTGCTGGTTTTTGCTCACCAAGGGGCATGTGTGGGGGGACAGGCAGAAGAAAAGCTATGGAGGTTGATTCACTGGTTTGAGTTGTTAGTAGCTTCCCAAAGAAAGAAGAAGGAGGAATGAGTTTTACTAAAGACCCTTCCAGGAACAGTGGAATTAAAGGAGATAAATCAAGCTGCTGATGTGCTGTGCCAAGGCTCAGCTTTACAAGGCTCTTCTCACAGGCTGGCTGTAAGTTATGCTTTCTCAACTCTTGCTCATGAGAAACAAAAACCACCCTGTCATATATGACCAGGAAAGGCTCTGTGGCTGTGTTTGATTCCAATACACAATAGCTCTTAGCTGTTCCTAGAAACATGTCCATTTTCCACTGCATTACTCTTAGACACAGCTCTACTGCCTGCAGAAGCAGGACTTATCCCCGTGTGCTCCAGCCTACCTCAGCACACCTTACCAAGAACAGGGTGGGCTGTCCCCAGGCCAGGGTGAACACACAGAGCTCCTCTGCCCATTTCCAGCCACAGAGGACACATCCTTTCCTTTGGCTTTATGCAGCCTTGACATGAGGCAGCTGTAGCCCTGTAGACCTTGGATGGGCCACTGCACTGGCACAGAATGTAGAGGTAAACAAGCACTTGGCATAGCAGCATCCCCTGAAAGAGATGCAGCATAAAGATAGCAGAGATTATAGTCAGTTTAATATTAAACCCTGTTTAGAACTTAAAACGCATAAAGCAGTTGTCCTTAACCTGAACTTTATATTTGCCATTCCTTTTTCTGGGTATTGGTGCATAGCTTTTGCACCTCAGCATCCACATCACCTTTGTTGATCTGGCTTGGAACTGTCAAGGAAACTGAACAGGTTGAAAATTGAGCTGTATCTATTTGCACTGAAAGGAAGAAAATAAAGAAGTATCTGGATTAATTATGGAAGAGATGGGATGGAGCTGGCCTGCGGGCTGTGGGATGTGCCTGCAGAAGCACACGGCAGCACAAAGGAGCACATGGTGGCACAGAAAATCTCGTCTCCCCCAGACCCTGGGGGAGGAGCCTGCCAGAAGCTGACAGGCAGGTCACCCAATACAGAGACACTCAAAGGGTGTGCTAGTGACATAGCAGTGTGTAAGTGTATAAAACCAGCTTGTTCTTTGAATAAAGCAATTCAGTCTCCCCGTGGACTCAGTCTGCGTTGCAGTCACCAATTAATAACACTTCAAAAAGCATGAAGTGAGAAGGGCAAAGGAAACCTGCCAAGGCCAGCTACCCACCTTCCAAAAGGTAGTGTTAGGATAACCCAGTTACAGGTCTGTTGCAGAAACCAGATGAACTTTAGACCTTCAGGATGTTTAAGCTCAAACATGTTTAATTGACCCATCAGTGCAGGAAGTGGTATGAGATGGGCTGCCCAAGGTCAGAAAAGGTCATTTCTGTCCCAGATGCTGTCTCCAAACATTTCTACTGCCTACAGATGCAAAGACGATTAGTAAAGTCCAAAATTTTCACCTTAGGCAGTTCATAGATTATCAAGCTGAACACAGCGAGCTTCTCAAAAGCTAAAGTTTTTCTTATGAAGGGATAGATAAGTGCAGGGCTAGAATGTATCTAAGCAGTGTGACAGCCCTTTCTGCTCTCCCATACCCATCATTAAAATAGCTTTTTGGGGTTCAGACTTTTCCAGTAAAACAGTTAAAAGCAAGTGTAGGTGCATACAACATCATGGCAGTTTCTACTAAGTAAGGACCCCTGATTTTTCCTTTATCCATGCCCACTGAAGTGCTCAACACTCACCTTCCAAGCCTTATAGATTATGCAGAGATTCAACAATAAGAGATACAGAAATAAGACTAATATATACTGTAAGTTATCTGGCAAAGATACTTGGATGAAAAGCATTCCCAACTTTTTACAGTTACAGGAGACACCAAGAGAGCCTTGTGCCAGCACACATGAAGGGTGAGGAAACGTAGCAAAACAGGAACTGCTACACATCTACTTCACAGTGCTGACAAAGCTTAAATGCTTAGCAGCTTGAACTTAGAGAGCAATAAATCCATCAAAAAACCTCAGATTAAAAAAAAAAAAAAAAAAAATCAACCACTACTGTCACAGTTCGAAAAAAAGTTAAAAATAAATTAAAAAAAAAACACCTTAAACCAAGTAGAGCCATCCCATCTCATCCTCTTCCTACTTCAAACTTTCCCTTTGGGCAGTAAACGGCTTGGAGATGCAGATGAGCGAACCTAAATAGGCCAACACCATCCCAAAGGAGATGACATGTGCCCCAAGGGTGTGAATTCTCAGCGCTGTTTCTGTGGCGTTGCAGAATTCAGTGCACAGAAACAGCCGGAGTGTGGATAGCTTATCTCAGTTCTTAGGTCGCTTCACATCGAGCACCTTGATATACCCCTGGTTGCATCATCGTGTTCAGCCAGGTAGTAGGGAATAAACCCAAGGAATGCCCAAGGAACGTAGGCATTTACATGGGAACTACTAGAAGGCTCACCTTGGAACTTGGGACTGGGAGCAACACAGCACAAGGCATCCCTTTACATTCCCCAGTGTGAACCCTGGGTCACAATAAGAAGCAAGAGGGCAGTTCAAGCTTTATCACACTCCTACAGCCAGAACCTCGGGTTACTACTCAGGTAGTAAAAGCCCCAAATTTAGGACCTGGCACATCCAGGCAATAGGATTGTGATAGGATCAGATTATTCAGGCTGATGTCTTAAAGCCTGTTTTGGTTAATGACTCCGCTGGTGCCCTCACGTTGTACCACCACACTACTGGGACCAGTACACGCCAAAAACTCTGTTACTGAGGTGCAAAATTAATTTTACCAGACTCAAGCACAGCTGCTCACAGAGGTTACAGCTTCATCTCCCAAAAGTCTCCAAAAGGCCGCTTTAGCTGAGTGCTTTGAGAGCCTAGAATCAAACAGCAGCTGTAAGGACACTGAAGAGAAGCAGGAGGATGTAGCATAGCCAGGTCACTAGGGCCAGCCCTCAAAGAAATAAGCACAAGTCAGTGGATATGAAATCAGCGTTTCAGTCCTTCAAATTAGGAATAGGACAGGGTAGACCAGTAGATCTTAACCTTTGGAAAGGGCAGGGCTGAAGAGGTGTTTTCTATTAAATCACCCCAGAAGGAAAGCACCAAGTATATCTTAATGTGGATGTACAGTTCATCTCATGCCAACCCTGGTCAGGACTACTTAAGATAAAGGAATAAAATAATAAAGCAATGGCAACAGCTGCTTCTTGTTGTTCTCTGTGCTGGTACTACCTGTGTGACCTCAAGCAGGAACAGCATCAGCCCTGTTTCAGTAATGAAACAAACCCTGTCAGGGTCTGGGCTTTTGTTCTTAAGGTACATTCTGTGCAGGGGAGGATTCCCTCGACTCCAACCCATACAGCATTCTGAGGTTGGTTCTATAAGTTAAGGAAATAAAAACCCAAAGCCTGGAAACCTGCCATGTTCCCACAAATTCATTAAGGTGCATTAGCACTAATGCTGTTTTTGCAAGGACACACTTTCTTGTCAAGAGCAGCTATCTTCTGGGGAACTCTGTCACACTCTGTCAAAGCAGAGGACAATATTAAATAGTGTGGGTTATCTGCTGCTTACTTTCCAGAGACCTGCAATGCTATTTTGTCTAATCCTAGCATTGTCCACTGTGCTCTGAACTCTCCTTGGAGCCAAAAGTCACTGGCTGCAAAAATAACTTCTCTTGCTTCACTTGCCATTTTCTATTCAGTTCTCCAAATTCCTTGCCCTCTGCAGTCTCCAGCGTGCCATCAGGCATCTGGCCAATAGATCCCTCTGTGATTTCAGCTCTGCAGTCCAGAATTGAATGCCAGTGGTGTCAAGCCAGCAATTCCCACACTGTTATGTGCGCACAGGAGAGGCTATGCCTAATGTGAGGTACACAGGACTCTAAAGTACCTTTCCAGACACTCACAGTCCATCAATTTGAAGGAAGGAGCGAGACTGTTATCCTATGCAAACAACTTTTTACTTTGAATTAGCCATTAAGTGCTTTTACACTTGATAAAGGGGTTAGAATAGTCAAAGTAAGCCAATATATCCATCAATTTGATGGCTAAATCATTATCTTTACTTCATTTTTAAAATTTCTTTGATATATAATGGACCCATCTTGCAATTCTTTCAGAAAAACTTATTATCAACACAGGGGTCACAATCAGACCACTTAGCGCCATGTATTCTTTTTAGGCAAAAAAAGGCTGAACATGATGCTTTTTCCTCTTCTTTTTCCTTTTCATTTTAAATAGACTAACATCGTTCACAGAACCATCTTCTCTATGCTGCACACAAAGTGCTCAAATGTCATGAGCAATAATGAATTCAGGGGGTTGCTAGTCAGAAGAAACTATGAACACATTGTTTTCTTCTGCCTTCTTCACTGGGTGTTCATACTGCAGGGAAGAAAAAAAAAAAGGTAAGAGAAAACATTGCAAAAATTTATACAAACGTTGAAACCATACAAGACAAGAAACTGCAAAGATCCTGGAAGCACTTTTAGACTCAGCTCTTAATTCTCAAGCACCTACCCTGGAACAAGTGCTGCAGGATGAGCAGATCCCATGACACGAGTGCTCCTTTCTCAGCCTTACTTCTCTTTAATTGTCCTTACTCAGGAGCACCTGTGTCCCTCAGCAATGCAATGCTTATAACGGAAACTTTTCCCTTTGGAAAGGCTCAGGATTCCAGCTTTAACTGCTGAAATATACAAGCCTGTGGTTTTCAGCATCTTTTCTAGAATCCCAAGCCCAGTCCACTGTGATGACCACGGGCATGGTTGTTCCTTCAACACAGGGAGCTTTCTCAGCCCTGTGAAGTGCAGACACACGGCATCCCACACAGGACAGTAATCCATCAGTCTTATTGCAGAAATGCTAAACTCTCAAAGCCATCAGATCTGCACATAAGCCTGGAACAGCAGCAGTAGCAAAAAACCACATCCACGTGATGGGGTGAACCAGATGGAAACTAAGCATTGTATCAAAGTTAGCAAAGTATTCATCTTAATTTACAAATTAAAACAAGGGCATGAAACAGTGATTAGGCTCTAGAAGTTAAGAACTTCGACAGAATATTTAACCAGGATGTAAAGTAAATAAAAGATTGTTTTTTAAAAATCAAACTTGAATACATCAAGGCTAGAAGTTACCAGACCTAAAGAACAGATGTGAGAAAGCATGCGAGGTGTTGTTAGACTGCAAAGCTCTTAGCCACAGGTTGTCATGGATGCACAACTCCAAGGGCAAATGCACTGAAGGTCACTAATGACACAGAAACTGCTCCAGTCTCTGAGCCCAGGAGAAACATCATTACCTGATGGTCCTTGTCCTTATCTTCCTGTGAATACTGAAAAGCTGCTAAGCAGAGAAATTTTCCATCTCCTTGCACTAATTCTGTGAGAAATTTTCCTTTGCTATGCAAGCTATGTAAACAGTAAGGTTTTTGTAAATAACTCTCACACCTGCTGTTTTTCCACTTATATTTTTGGTACAGTAACATAATACTTTTAAATGGTTGTCTGGTGCTTCAGCCTATCACCTCAGGACAGGTGTGGACACTGTCCAATGGTCTTTTGGAACTAGGATATATAAATGATATTGTAAAATTAATAAATAATTCATTCTCTCACTGGACTCACATGCTGCTACATCTCTGAATTCCTGCTAAGACTGCTACATCTTCTCCCTTAGGCAAGTACTGTGTGACCTCTTCCCCTTGTCAAACACTTCTTGCTCAATGCTTTGTACGCATCAGGACAAGAGGTCCTGCAAAGAACCAGCCCCACAAATCAGATAACCAAAGGCTTCCCCTCCTGGGATTTCAGTTTTATTTTCTCACTTCCAACACCAATCAGTCAAGGCCAGAGCTCAGTCCCCCACCCACAGGGAGCTGCTTTTGTATCACACATACCGTTCTATTATGGACAACGTCGGCAAAACTCTTTGCTGTTTCACCCAGGGCTGAGTCAACAGATTCGATTCTGAAAGGAAAGTGAGCTTAGCTGGTTTTTCATGAAGCATTAATACTTACGGGTGAAGCTTGAACAGATGTGTCTGCTACCAAAAATAAACCTGAGAATGGCAGGTTTTTTTCCCAGCATTTGCACCAACAGTGTCTTTTATACATGAAATTATCACCTCCTTCCTCCTCCTCAGACCCCTAGATACAGTCATGTCGAGAGGGTGCGTTGCACCTTGTTCCAGATGCTGGCACAGCTCTCCTGAGCTAAGTTTCTCTCCCAAGCTAGGTTCCTCTCCCGCACAATTTGCCACACAGAGTTCCATCATTACACTCTAATTCCAATTGAAAACACTCATGAGGCTGCAAAAGCTCAATGAATGGACACCAAGTGGAGATGCCATACTGGGTTTAGAATCCTTTCCCATGTATCAGCAAGGGTACCACCAGCCTAACCAGTGCCCTCTATGACCATCAGAGGGCTTGTGAGCATGCAGGGCAGCTGGCAGAGACATACCTTTGCTTTTGCTCATTGCAGAAAGTATTCAGTTTGAGCAGCTGTGCATTCCAGAAATCCTAAAAAGACCCCCAAAGAAAACCCCCATTACTTGGGAAGGGGCACCTTTTCAGGCTGGCACACAAGAAGTGGTACGCACCAGTGCATCCTTCTCCATGGCTGCCAGAATCTGAGTTTCCTTCTCAAGGCTGGCAAGCTCTGCAACAACAGTCTTCTGGAAGGTCTCAAATTTATTCAGCCTAGTGATGGAGAGCAGAAACCATTTTGCCACTTTAATGTGCAGTCACACAAGGTGGATAACAACCCCTTCAGCACCAAAACTACCTTCAGGCAGAAGACAATGTCCCTGCTGAGCTACACAGGGCAGGTTTGTTCTCAGATATGTCACAGAGAATGTGAATAGCTGTACCAAAGTCACACTGCAGATAAATATGGCTCAATAGCCTGTCCCAAATAGCAGCCAGTAACAGAGGACCAGGACAGAGCATACAAATCAATTCCCAGTGCAATACTTGCACTGCACTCTCTCCCAGCCCCCAGGAAGTTCAGCAGAGATTTCCCAAGCTAAAGATCTCTTTAAGGTCCCTTGCAACCCAAACCATTCCATGACTAACTTGACACAAATAACCTCTATGGATTTTCCTGCCATAGGTTTGATAGATACAAACAGTGTTGCCACAGGACGCCAGCAATTTCTAAACCTTAACCAGCAACACCCTTATTGACTTCAGTTTGCCACCATTCCTAGCAGCAGTGAGGTAGGAAAAATTTGGCAAAGCCCTGCAGCCAGTATCCTGTGACCCTGGTTAGATCCAGGTTACTTACTTAGCAACCAAGCATTGCAGTATCTCACTACCATCTACTCTTATCTTCCACCACAAAACGTCCCATTTTTTACTTTTGGAACTCAGACTTCTCCCTGCACCTTAACAACAGCAAATTCTGCTCATAGAAGTCCTATTGATACCAGGGATTTTTCACTTTAAAAGCTCTTATTTCATACTACATTTGACCTAAATCCTAAAAAGTGAATGTGTAATAGATACAGAGGCCTGATAGACTCACAAGTACAGTATAAGATGTAAGTATCTCACTTTTAACAAATCCATAAATATTAGAATTGATTTTTTTTTTTACCTAGCTCCTCTCTGAGAAATTCAGGATCTGAGAGATCCCTTTTCTTCTCCTTCACTTCATTAAGCAAATTACAGCCTGGCTTCTTTCTTAAATGATTTAGAAATAGCAGCTACTAACAGTAACAAGTTTTTACACAGATTCTTGAACATTGATGATATCCAGAAGACAGTCCAAGGACTGCTTCATCAGCTGCTTGTAACTCAACCTTGCTTTGCATGAGTTAACCCATCCTCTCCCCCTGCAGGAAAATCAGGATCAAACACTGGAGTTATACTTCTGAAACTCTTCTTGCATAAAAGCAAAAAAAAAAAAAAAAAAATAGGAGAAAAGACGAGCTATTTTACCTTACAAACTATCAGTGCAACAGCCAACTCTTGGGCTGACTTTTCCTATCAGTCACAATTGACACAAAACTGAAGCTGTTTTCAGTCAGTACCAGACAGCTTACCTGCACTTGTGTATTTCATTCAGCAGGGCAGAAAAGTTCTTTTCTGAAGATCTCAGGGCATTCTGTGTGTTGATCTCCATCCTTTTGTACCGGGACTAGCCATGGGATGCACAGTTAGGGATGGGCAATGGCCCAAGCCAAAACCTAGAAGTCTAGCTTGCAAAACCTTTCCCTGGAAAACAAGTCCCTCTGCAGGTTGCCATTCATCTTAGCAGAAACCATCTTAAATTAAATTTAAACTGCAGTAAGATGACACACATAGGTGCCGCAAATACAAACTGATTTAATTCAGTCACAGTAATTACACCAACCAACCTCTACGTAACCATGCAACTTCAGGGCAGTGTCAAGTTAGGAAAAACCCAATTAAAACTTCCTTTAGGCCTTCCCTGTAACACTTGCCAGAATATACAGTTTTTGTAGAATACTTCTATGAGCTCCAGACTAACGGACACTGCTGCCAAAGCCCTACTCTTGAACGCAAAATAAAGATGGGATATTTGCACCAACTCTCCCTGAGATAAAAAGGTAATTTCACATAACATGATAAATTGTCACACTTGTTAAAAGAGCTCACGTTACCCAGAACAATTTCTTCAGTTGGCCAATAAAGCTTTCAAAGGCAGAAACCACTCCTGAATCACTCAAGTCTTCATGCAGCATCTTGGAAAAAAACACATCATCTAGGCTATCATCCATTTCCTGACCTAGGAGGAAGCACATGCCCAGTTAGCATCATGCTAGGGGACTTACTGGAATATAAACTTTCCTGCTATGGAAGGGCTTGTCATTTGTGTGAGCAACAACTTTCATTCTAGAGCTGGAATTTTGGTCTTGTTCTTCGAGAGCTCACAAGCAGGAGGGAAACTGGCTCAAAAATCTCCTGAGAAATACTTGCTAGAGAGCAGCAGGGAAGAATAGGCACAACAGAGCAACACAAAGAGCAATATATTTACAGATGGTGAGGCAAATGCACAGAATAAAGGTGAAAAATAATCAGGCCACCCACTGTTTTCTGTCTTCTACTTACTCATTGCAGGGAAAGCCCGATGCCCTTGTGCTCAGAGTTAGCTCTATTTTGCAGTTACTTTGTCCATTCTCTGCACGCTTTTTTTTCAGCTCCTGTGTTTGATGGTTTTGTAATAGCTCTGGAAACTCACTATTCAGATAGGCTAGGAAGTGTGGACGTCGTGAAGCAGTTGACCAAGTGGAACCCAAATTTCCTCATTCACACTCAGTATCCACTGTCACTGGCAGTGCTGCAATACACACCTTCTCTTAATTCTGACTTTTGGATTTTGGAAAAGTTGGCCTCTCTACAGATACATCTCCTCAAGGTTCCATGTGACTATGATTTCTACCAGAAGAAAAGAAAGCTGAAAGCACTTCGCCTTAGTTGCTAACCAGACTTTACCTTTTTGGATCTCTGCTTCCTCTTCTACTGGATTGGAAATTTTCTTTGGTGTATGGTTAGTCTCAGAGGGCAAGTGATTTTCCTCCAAACCAGAAAATTTAGGCTTTTTTATGACAGTGCTGCTTAATATATCTGGAAAGAGAATAGAAGATGTTTCAGAAGAAATCTGTTCTTTTACGTGAGGTACATGACAGTGCCTGCTCAAGCAGAAACCACCACTGGAATGACCAATGCTTCAGAAAAAGAGGCAGCTCATTTTATGGTCTGGCATCATACAGTGATAAGACTTCACCTGGAAGCATCTTCTCTTGCAAAAGTAGGGAACTAGCCTGCCTAGTGTTATACAGGTATTTGGAAAGCTTCCATGTCACCATATTAAAGATAATTTCCTTTCTTGGCATGCTGCTCTAACCATCAAAAACCTCTGGTGTCTGGCTTCTTCCCATTCCCTTTTCTAACCCAAGCTCTCAATCTGTTTATTTATAAAATTTATAAAAACAAAATTGAATCAAGCCAAATAAAAAAAAGCTGCAGCCTCCACTTTAAGGAAAATTTGCTAAGAACTAAAGAAACAAACAAGACCCCCATCCTTTTGTCTCATTGTGCACGTTTTTTTGAACTCAGCAAGTTGTCTGTTTGACAAACCATCTCCCTGGAGTCTCCATAGGGCAGAATGGAAGACGGTGGGGCCCAGGACAAGGGGGACAGTCACACAAAGAAGCACCCTGGAGTAGATTTAGGGTTCACAGAGAGAGTTCAAATGCAGTCAGAGACCACACCTGAAATTTCTGAGCATAACCCTGCTTGTGCCTTTGCATGGAAACAACTCCCCTCCAACTGTAAGGCTGTACAGCAGCAATAAAAATCAAGTCCTCAGAATGGATCTTCCCCCAAAATTAAGCAGATGTGTTGGTGCAGTGAAGGTGTATTATGAAAATGCTGGACAGGTAAGAAATATACTGGGAACACAAACAGAGCCAGCTCATGAGGAAAGGGATGCTTTTGTCCAAGGCCAAAGCTTCAGTGACTCACTTCATAGTCACAACAATCACTCAGTCTCTCAGAACTACATCAGCACTGAGAATTTTTAGGACGAAAACAACCCATTGCTGTTCGACTTTCTTGAAGTTCAGTTGTTTCCAACCACAAAGAGGCTGTGGCGCACTTTTGAATTAGTTTATCAAAGTTCAGTTTTATGAAAAAAAAGATCTTTAAGGGCCACTTACCCATAAAAAAAGCTACAGCAGTAATAAGCATTATCCAAGCCAACTGTTTAACCAATGCTTATAGCAATGGTTTACATCTATGTTCTTAGGCATAAAGAAAATCAACAACTTGAAGGGACGCTTGTTTTGTTTAAGCTGAAGTTGCAGTCCACTTTCAAATAATTAAAAATTATCTTATCTGTGTCTCTGGGGTCGTTAGTTTGTAAATCCCCACCTACACTACAAGTCCCCCTGTAATCAAGGGCAGGTTTTAAGAGCTAGCAACACATTCAGGAACGTCTATAAAAGCATCTTATCTCAGTCTGTCATGATATGCAAAACAGAGAAACAGAATTCAGCAAAAAGGAAATATCTCAAAAAAGTCAGTGTTAATTTGCCTTTGAAATAAAATAACAGCTTTGGCACCGCCTTTTTCTGCTTTTAACCAACTCTTCCACTTTATCAAGAGTAACAAACCTGAGTCCTTCCGCTTGGTACTTTCTTCTTCCCTCGATAATTTGCCCGGTGTACTATGAAACTTCTAAGGAGAGAAAGAAAACGAAATAAGAAGGTACCCACCCTGCACTGCAGACAAGCTGCCAGGAAATTGTCTAGTTGCAGGAAGCAAAGTGACGTGATACATAGGTTTCAGGTAGAGGTAGCCTGACAGCAGGCTGGAAGGAGACTAAGCACTGCATACTGCACCTGTGTGGCCTCCTCCACATCACTGGAAGGGCTCCTGCCAGACACATCAAGTAGTACTGGACTCCCTCCAGGCTCCTCTGAGAGCATTTCACCTGTGTGAGAGATCAGTAAATGACACAGGCATTTGAGTTTGAATCCTGTATTGACTGGAAATCTCAATTTAATGACACAGAAAATAAAACCCAAGCCCTCTACCCTCTCATTATCTTGTCACACAGGAAGAGGTGGTGGCTCAGACTCAGTCCAAAGGCCATTTTCTTGGTGGTTGTCAGTTAAGTTAACTCCTTCACCTCTCAATAGCACTGGCTTGTACAAGAGACTATTTACACAGACAGTATCTACCCCTCATGGCCATTACACAGAAATACCACAAGGTGAATGTTTATGGAAAAAACATGAAGAAAAATGGCAAAATCAAAAAGAAAAACCTACCACCAAAAAACTCATCGAAAAAGTACAGACCCACACATCAAAAATTTCTAATGCATCAAAGAAGATTAAAATAAGAATACCAGCAAGATCCACTGTGGGTAAATCATGTCCCTTGGAGCTAAATGTGCTCTTTTCCCTTAACATTTCCTTTTGAGCTCTTTGCCTTGATGCCCCTTCCTAAAACAAAACAAAGTCTAAGTATTATTTAAACATTACTACAGAAGTAGAGGTTTGGGTGTTGTTTTGGAGGGAGGGTTTTGATGATTGGTTTGCTTTTCAAATACACTAAGAGTAGATATATACTTAAAATATGCCTAACATACGATGGCTCTATCCAGCACTGAAGGAAACCTGTGCCCTGAAATTCAATGCATGCACCAATTCTCCCTTTAAGGCATTAGAGATGTACATTTGACAATGTTTTTCATAAGCAGAATAGAAGCATTATAGTCAAGAGAGAAAAGTTTTCCCAGGGGAAATAAAAGCTTTCAATGTGACTACTAGTTCTGGAGATTTTTTTCCCCCAGACATTCTGTATTTCAAATATATATATAAATATATTTATACATACACACATAGATACACACACGCATACATATTTGATATGCAGCATTTAACAACTGTTTCTATGAAGTTTACCATGTTGTCCTAAGATCTCTTCTATCAGACCAATAGATTCTCAACAGCACTTACCCGACAAATCTGTCCATCAGAACATTTGAGAATTAAAAAAACACCAGTTTATTTAATTCTCACTCATTAGTACATATTTTACATCCATAATTAAATTTGGGGCACCAAAGCGTGACACCTGCTTACCTTCTTTGACTCGTAGTCGCTGCCACTGCTTGCAGAAGACACTGGAAGCACTGCAAGGAGAAAAGCTTCCCTGGTTACTGGCAATATAAAGTGTGTACTTTACCCAGTTAACTGAGTTAGCCACAACAAAAACCTTCTCAGTTTGGCTTTCTAGGCAAAACTTTACAACACTTACATTAAGTTTCAAAAAAAAAAACCACCTTTCCATGAAAGCCAGATGCAATGATACAAACATACACGACTCACTGCATCCAGAGCAGTCAAAAAAGTAAAAAAAAAAAAA